>JABSNV010000373.1:0-149993 GCA_024085815.1 Flaveria linearis
TAAATAATTGTGAATTTATAAAAATATTTAATCTATATTAAATATAATGTTTATTTTTATAGAAATAACTATTTATATATTTATAAATAATTTATGTACAATTTCTATGATTTTTATGATTATTGCATAGTTATACAACGATTTACAATTTATTTTACAAAAATAAGTATTTGTAATACTTTTAATAATATTTATAAATTTTATTAAAGTTTTTTAATAAATAATTTACAAGAAACTGTTTTGTAAGATTTAAAATAAGGGGAACTTATAAATTTATTTTTATAATTTTTAGGAATTTTTTCATATTTTTAGTATTTTAAAAGGCTTTAAAAAAATAAACAAATAAAAGGCTGCCCGGGGTCGAACCCGGTCCTCTCCATGCATACACACACACCGAACCAGTGAACCAAAGGCCTAAGCCGCATGAGTTCTCGGTTCCTTTTCTTTTAAACACAACCCAAACCTTTCCCAAATCCACCAAGAACCCTAATTCGATTCTGTTCAAATTGAACATCGAATCATCAACATTATTACTGAAATTAACATGGGGCTTTGATTCCCCATGTAATTTCGTACGTGTTAATATATTCAATTACCCGATTAGAAGATGTATAGGTGATGAATAGTCGAAGAACAAGTCGCGACTGTCACGAGATCGGTTCGATGCCTAATTGGTGTTGTTAATCAAATCAACTTGCAGTTAGCTTCGAATGAACTCCAAGATGAATAGCCCTCTGTTTAATTCGAGTTAGAGGGTCAGAGGGTGGTGTTCGACCCACTTGCAGGTTCGCGGTGAAGTAGTGTTTATTCGAGAGGTTTAGTTGTGTTTCAGATGGTTTAGAATGGTTCATTCGATTAGGAACTGATATGGTCTTATATACACGATTAATTCGATTAGTTTATAGCATAGTGCTGTTGATTTTGGTGGACGGTCGGCCGAAAGTTTGGTCGAGTGGGTTTAGTGGGTTAGGTAACTCCATTATCCAAATTAAGAGGGGGACAGGTTCGATTCATGTCCACGAAGGTTTTGGTAATGTTTAATTGGATTGAAAGCTGCGTTTATGGGGTGTTTGGGGTCGCCGGACTTGGCCGGATAGGTGGCCGGAGGAACAGTGGGTCGACGGGGAAAGGGGGGGTGTTTTTAAAAAATTACAACTTTAGTCCCTGCGTTTATAGGTTATCATTTTATGCTAGAACTTCTAAATTAAGTTTTAAAATGGTCAAAATTAGCCCCTGGACTTTATTATTATTATTATTATTATTATATTATTATATTATTATTTATTGTTATTATTATTATATTATTATTAATCTTACTAAACGGATTACTTCGCGATAGTATTAACCGAAAAAAAAAAATTCGGGTTGTCACAATTATGGTTTTTAAATATTTTGTTTTAAGAAAAAGAATTTTTTTTAAAAAAGCTCATTCTATTCTGTATATTATAAAACTTTTGTTTTATAAAACTGTTTTTAATTAAAAAATGATTTTTATTTATTAATTATATATTTTTAGTTTGAAAATGGTATGAGTAATATTATTAATATTTAATATATTATAATAATAGAAGAAAATAAGAAAATTAGTATGATAAGACTTAGAATTATGTCACGTCTTATATTAATTTTTTTAATTATAGATAAATAGATAGACAGTCAGATAGATAATTATTCTAGAAACTCATTTAATAAATGGATTATAGTTAGTAATAAACACGATAAGTTACAGTATGATATTTTAATATAAATATTATTAAAATTATATACACGTATAGTTTAAGTATTTTTAACTCTCTTATCTAAATATTTTCATTTTTAAACATTAATTTAAAGACTTTTTATAAAAATTTATTTTATGTAAAATCTTGTTTATTAAAAACTCCAGTTTGTACTTATTTTGGTTATTTTAATAAAACTGCCTATTAGAAAATTTCACTTTTTTATAATTTTTTAAATAAATGATCGATTTAAAATATTTTGATTCAAAAAGGTTTAGTGTTTTGATAAATTTTATATTATATAAGGTTTTTTATTATTTATATTTAATAAAAAGATATGATTTTTAATTTGCTTAATAAATCTTTTTTTTTTGTTGTAATAATTTGATTTGAAAATATCTAAATAAGAGAAAGAAATGTGACAATTAATTAAAATTAATTTTTAATAAGTGAGAGAAATTAATTTAAGTGATTAAATTATTATAATACCGAGAAAATGATTTGAGTTTATCTATAAGAATGTCAAGTGATAAATAGTGAGTTTAAAGATCGACAAATAGTAAAAAACTTATTTTATTAAATATAATAGTTTGTGTTCTTTATTAAGGTGTGTAAATGACCATAAATGCCCCTCCATCTCATTTATTTCTTATCCTTCTTAAGCTTAACCTATGTTTTTATAAGAACCAACCCCTATGCATATAAGGCATATATTACCTCCGTGACATCGTCTTTTGTGATTTTTTCCGTCTCCATCTTTATCAACCCTGCATAATTAATCATGCATCTAAATTAAATTTCCCTCATTCATACAAAATGGTAATATAAAATGACAAATACTCACATGCCAAAAAATCTGCAGCCTTGAATCAAAACTCTGATCATTAATTTCGATCCAAAATTCTCTAAATTGTTCTATATTAATCGAATCACCCTTTATGTCTCTTTTTTGGCAAAGGAAATCGAAAAACATTTCAGAGAAGTATCTTGATTCATCCACGATCACTACCGAAATTGAAACCACAAAATGATAAAGATTATAGAATCATTCCCGTGTTACATTATTTAATTTGCTTACGCTCATGATTTCTTATTTATAAAATTTGAAAAAGAGCTATGAATTAATATTCTATCTAAGTTTCAACATCTGTTATGATAACTTTTTTATGTTATAGGTAGAAGATACCCACGAGTAGGAAGAGGGAGCTGAGGAAAGGGTGGGTTTTGAGCGCCATAGCGCTCAGTAGATCTCGATTCCCAAGATTTTTTTTAAAAGTAGTATATATTAAAAAAAAATTAGGTAATCGGTGAAGTCAAAAAAAAAAAGGAAAAGGGTATATCCGCTATTACAAATAGCGGATTAGGAGATGTTTTTAAAAAAAATTCTGACACTCTGACAATCTTCAAAATTTGGAATTTTTTTTTTAATTTTATATATAATCCGCTATTACAAATAGCGGATTAGGAGTATTTATTAACCATGGTTAAGTTTTGAAAAAAAATAAAAAGTAAACCGCTATTACAATAGCGGATTACCTTTTAAAAAAAAATTTTTTTCTCCTAATCCGCTATTTCTAATAGCGGATTAAGTAAAAAAAAAAAAATTTTTTGTCCTAATCCGCTATTAGAAATAGCGGATTAGGCTTTAAAAAATTTGGTTTGGCCGGGTTTCGAACCCGGGACGTTTCTGTGACATGCATTGCACCCAGCCAGTTGAGCTGGGTGACTAACCCAACAATACAATGGTTTCATTTCTTAATATATAGTATTGGACAGAATTAAATATGAAATTTTTATAATGTTTACTTAGTGTATTGTTACTATAAAATTTTATAATTAGTAAAATTTAAGATTAAAAAAATTTTAAAACTAATTTAACTCTCACTTTAATGTTTACGTTTTATTTAAAATTTATAATGTTTTACTTTTTTTAATTCTACTATAAAAATTTTTACTTATTAAAATTTAAATTAAGAATATTTTTTTTTAATTTTTTACTTAATAAATTTTCAAATTAATAAAAAATTTTAATATTACCTTAGTAATTATTTAGTATATAATTATTTAGTATATAAAAATTTAAAACAATAATTAATATGTAAATACCACTAAGTCTACTAAAAAAACACGTGATTGACATTATAAATTAATAAAACATTAGAGTTACAACAACATATACTCACGCACATGATAATAAAATACAATTAATTATTTTGTCGGTATGGACATTTGTTGACCCTGTGACCCGTTCTTTTACAACCGAACACTTACGACCCGTCCTTTCCTCAGCGTAGCTGGCGTCCATCTCGTTATGCATCCTTCTCGCACGCCGCCTTCCTCTTACTATAGTTATCTTAGATGCGTCCCCACGAATTTCCCAACCCGCGTGCAACCAGTCTTCTTTATGAGGCACCGGAATATACTCGTTGTTGTATTGTGCACGGTACACTCCCGTAAGAAACCTTCGATCCGCAGTTTGTTGTGGACTTTCACGTAGATAGCCACAAACTGCAATTGCATGACTACAGGGGAACCGGTAGATCTGCCACTTACCACAAGTACAGGTTTTTTTCTTGAATTCTACCATATACGGACTATTTCCAGATTCGTCCGATGCTTGTAGGGGTGTCTCCACCATGAACCTTTGTTCACGTACTGAGTAAGGGTATACCCTGTGTTGGGAAGCCCTTAACTCACGCTTATGGAATTCTGTCCACAAGCGGGGAGGAAAGTCATCGAACAATTATACGCGGTTGTGTAGTGATAGGCGTATTGTTCAACTTCTCTCTTAAAGGTATATTCAATTAACGCCTTAATTGGGAGCATCCTGGAACCACGTAAGACATTGTTCATGCTTTCCGATATGTTCGTGGTGAGAATACCCCATCGGCGATTCCCACGGTCATACAAGACTATCCATTTTGTTTTATCAATTGCGGATAGGTACTGCCACGCTTGTTTATTTGTCGCCTTAAGCTCATGCATCAGCCGTTCGAACTTTCTTTCTGTGTTGTGCTTCCAATGTCCCAACACATCCTTTTCAAGCTGACGCTCTTGAACTTCGTCATGAAATTGCTTCTGATATGCCTTAGACAAAATCGATGGTGGGCGTGGGGTTCCTTCCAGGATTCTAAATTATCCATAGCGTGTTTTATACCGGCATGCCTGTTAGAGGGTAATAATTCAATCTTTTGGTAGTGATAATTCAATCTTTTGGCAGTGATAATTCAAGCTTTTGGCGGTGATAATTCAGAGGGTAATAATTCAATCTTTTGGCAGTGATAATTCAATCTTTTGGCAGTGATAATTCAATCTTTTGGCAGTGATAATTCCAGCTTTTGGCAGTGATAATTCAGAGGGTAATAATTCAATCTTTTGGCAGTGATAATTCATCTTTTGGCAGTGATAATTCAAGCTTTTAGCAGTGATAATTCAGAGGGTAATAATTCAATCTTTGGCAGTGATAATTCAAGCTTTTGGCAGTGATAATTGAAGCTTTTGCCGGTGATAAAATTATAGTGACACTTGAAATAAAATTAAAGATACACTTGAAATAAAATTACAGATAAACTGAAATAAAATTACACATAGACCTGAATAAAATTACAGATAGACTTGAAATAAAACCCTGTAAATTAGCGGCCCGGAACACAACGCCTGTAATACAGCTGGTCGGCCATGTAGCGTCGGTAATTCACACAAGCCACCTCGACATCATCTTCTATTGGCAATGGTTTGTTTGTAACCAGTTTCTCCAACATCATACAAACAAGAACCCCTGAATTGGCAATGTTACCATTGCATCGTGGCAAGTTCAACTCAACTAAACCAATTGTAATATCACACTTAGTGCGGTGTTTTGACCTAGACCAGTATTGAATACGGTCAAGAAACCATCCAAAGTACAGGGGAACCACCTCCATATAGTATGATGTTATACCTTTTTTTCTTATTTCTCCCTCGGTAATCAGTCCAGTATTGAGTTAATACCATGCTCCGCATATCAATGCTGATTAGTAGCCAGTCAGTTTTCCTGATCCAAAAGGAAGGTAAACAGTGTCAACCTCCCAAATTAGGGGATATGGTGATTTTCTTCCCGCCATATCAATGGCGGTTTGAGGGTTTTCATTTCTCATTTCATCATAAAACAAGGTGGTAAGACTGTCCAACTTACATTTGCACTTGGGTTTTTTAAGAGCTTTGACTGTCTTTTACGCATAAGTCTTACAGTCCATGCTTCAAGGTGCTGCACAGTAAGAATTTAAAAGGTAATACATTATTCATTTACTATATGGTACCATGAATATAAAGGTAATACATCTTACCGTGTCCGTAAGTGAACGATTTGAATGACAACCTAATAGGGAACCCCAAAAATCTTTGTCTACTTTTTTGCTAATGAAACTAGTATAGCAAAATGGTGCATCTCCGTTAGTATAAAATCTACGACATCTTTGGACCAGTTTATGGACTCGTCGATAGAAACAGCAAAGATTTTTTTGGGTGTTTCATTTTGTGCTTCATTTTGACCTTCATTTTGATGGGGATTCTCTGAAGACGATGCCGGAGTTTTTGACACGGATTGCCTCTTTAAACGTCTCCATACCAAATCTGTAACTCTTGCCGTCTTAGGTGGAGGTTGAGAACAGTAAAAACCGTCTTCATTATTTGCCATTTTTTGTAGTTGATAATAAGATGATGTTGTTTGAAGGGTTCTTTGAAGGGTATTTATAGACTTTAAGGGTATATTTATTTTTATTATAATTTATTTTTATTAAAGTAAAAGTATATTTATTTTTATTATTATTTAAGCAAAAGTATATTTATGAATTGAGTTGCAACTTGCATTAATATAAATTGTCTTCTTACGGTGGAAATGCATAATGCAAACATGTGAATATGCAGACATGTGATCATGTCATAATGGAGTTGCATAATTCAAACATGTCACATGTGATACTGAAAATTTGCAGATACTGATACTGTTTTTCCCTCTGCAAGTAGTCATAATGGAAATGCAGACTTGCATGTGATACTGAAAATTTGCAGACATTTAACTTTGCAGACATTTGCAGTCTTGCATGTGATAATGTTGCATAATGGAGACATGTGATAATTTTGCAGGTGGATGGATTAGGCTTCATAGGTCAAGAAGCAATCAGGATGCAAAACATGGGCCCTGATCATTACTACGAAAATTTTGGAGGGGTCCAAGGCATGGCTTCTCAACTGATTGGATCGGTTAATCAAATTGATCAGCCTACGTACATACAGCCTAATGAACCAGATATGGGACTGGATAACACACTCCCCCAACGTGCTCCGCGTGGTCGGGGGCGCGTGGTCGGGGCGCGTGGTCGACAAAGAACACGGGTAAACTTCGTACCCAATGATGATGATGAGGGGGAGGGTACCCAACATTTTACAGGGGCAACACCCAACTATGGGGCGGGCACCTCCAATTAACAGGGTCAACACCAAACTATGGGGCGGGCCCCTCCAATTTAACAGGGGCAACACCCAACTATGGGGCGGGCACCTCCAATTTAACAGGGTCAACACCAAACTATGGGGCGGGCCCTTCCAATTTAACAGGGCAACACCCAACTATGGGGAGGGTACATCATATGTTGGAGGTCCAACACTAGATTGGCAACCATGTTATCAGCCTTCATTTGAAAATGTTAGAGATGGATTATCAAACATTGAATTAGGTACCCAGTCGAATTTTAACAACAACCAACAAAACAACTGGGTATCCTCACTATTTGACAACACTCCCTCTGCTAATATGATTCCTGCGATGTACTCAGACCAGCCAGGGCTCTTTCAGAATTACGATTATACTGGTTTTAGTGTACAACAGCCGAGGTACCAACAATTAAGTCCAGTTCAAATGAGCTTGGACCTACAGCTTAGTCAACCCGAAGGCTTCAGTCAACCAAATGATAATGACCCCGAAGATCCAGCAACAAGACACGTACAACCACCCAGACATCCAAAGCCAGTTGGTTGTGGCACCGGTGGCTGTCTGATCCGTTATCCGCATAGGCATTAAAACAATATATTCAAATATATTGTTTTATTAAATATTAATATATATATATGTGTAATAATGGAGTTGCATGTGTAATAATATATATTGTCTTCTTATGAATTGTCTTCTTACGGTGGAAGTAGTGATCATGTCATATGAATTGTCTTCTTATGTCACATGTGATACTGAAAATTTGCAGATACTGATACTGAAATTTGCATAATGGAGTTGCATGTCACATGTGATCATGTCATAATGGAGTTGCATAATGCAAAAATATCACATGTGATACTGAAAATTTACAGATACTGATACTGTTTTTCCCTCTGCAAGTAGTCATAATGGAAATGCAGACTTGCATGTGATTTGCAGACATTTAACTTTGTAGACATTTATAGTCTTGCATGTGATAATGTTGCATAATGGAGACATGTGATAATGCAGACTTGCATCTCATCATTTACTTTTAAAATTTATTAAGTAACATATATTTATATATACTAGATATATACTAAATAATTACTAAGTAAAAAAATTTTAGTTTTAAAATTTTTTATTAATTCTAAATTTTATTAAGTAACATTAAAGTGAGGGTTAAATTTAGTTTTAAAATTTAATAAGTAACATATATATATATATATATATATATATATATATATATATATATATATATATATATATATATACTATATACTAAATAATTACTAAGTAAAAAATTTTAGTTTTAAAATTTTTTATTAATTCTAAATTTTTATTAAGTAACATTAAAGTGAGGGTTAAATTTAGTTTTAAAATTTAATAAGTAACATATATATATATATACTAGATATATACTAAATAATTACTAAGTAAAAAATTTTTAGTTTTAAAATTTTTTTTAAATTTTAAATTTTTATCAACTAACATTAAAGTGAGGGTTAAATTTAGTTTTAAATTTTAATAAGTAACATAAATATATACTAGATATATATACTAAATAATTACTAAGTAAAAATATTTTAGTTTTAAAAATTTTACTAAATAATTACTAAGTAAAAAAAGTATATATTAAGAAATGAGGGTTAATTTTAGTTTTAAAATTCTGTCCAATACTATATATTAAGAAATGAAACCATTGTATGTTGGGTTAGTCACTCAGCTCAACTGGCTGGGTGCAATGCATGTCACAGAAACGTCCCGGGTTTGAAACCCGGCCAAACCAAATTTTTTTAAAGCCTAATCCGCTATTTCTAATAGCGGATTAGCACAAAAAATTTTTTTTTACTTAATCCGCTATTAGAAATAGCGGATTATGAGAAAAAAAATTTTTTTTTAAAAGGTAATCCGCTATTTGTAATAGCGGTTTACTTTTTATTTTTTTTAAAACTTAACCATGGTTAATAAATACTCCTAATCCGCTATTTGTAATAGCGGATTATATATAAAATTAAAAAAAAATTCCAATTTTTGAAGATTGTCAGAGTGTCAGAATTTTTTTTAAAAACATCTCCTAATCCGCTATTTGTAATAGCGGATATACCCTTTTCCTTTTTTTTTTTTTTTGACTTCACTGATTACCTAATTTTTTTTTTAATATATACTACTTTTAAAAAAAATTCCGATTCCCAAACTATAAGCCACCTCATCACTTTCTCTCTCATTTTTTTATCTTTTTATTTTTTTTTTTTTATTTATCTCATAAAAAATCGTATGGTTCATCTAAAATTTCAAATGTCGTTCACTTTTTCTTATCCCTCGCTCCTCTCTCTCTCCTCCACATAATTGTCACGTAAGTATTCGGATGAGAAGAAACATCTTCGTTGGAGATGGACTAAGGGTGACGAATGTGACAATTAGCGGAGGAGGGAGTGAGGACCACACATAGACGGGTTCAAAGTGAAAGAAAGAACCACCCCCACCCCATGTTATCGCCTCTTATGATCTAAGTTTACAAAAATTGTTTTAAATTCTCTCACATCTCACTTACCTTCTTTCACATGTCCAGATAAACCTATCAAATTTAACAATTGAATATTAAGCCATTAATAAATTCTTTTGCTACTTACCATTAGGCTAAATTTAAGTGGCAACTATGAATGAATAACCAAAATTTATAAACAAATATGCTCTAAATTATGTCTTACCAATGCATTCACTGAAACGTGAATGTTGAAGAAAACCCTTGCCGTCGGAGAATTCATTGAACCGTTGCACCATGGCGGTCCACGACGCACCACGGTTGGACTTGCTGGTAAACTTCAGCTTCTTGAGATCAAAAGTTGCATTGGATTTCTTCTCTAAAGGAGCTACTCGTTTTCGTTTTGAAAAAGGACTCAAGCCCTTCGACTGTTCCGAAACTTTCCGGATTTTCATCGACACATTTTGCACCACCGACAACGTCCCCAACCCTTTAGCCACCAAAGTGAGCTCCGGCCCCTCCACGTCATTATCGTTGGATTTCACATGACTTATGTTGCTACTTTCAACTTCTGGAATAATAAACCTGGTGACTTTCATATCACCTCTTTTGTTCAGGGGTTCAGTTATGTTAAATGGACCGCTGGACAACTTTTTGTCAGCTCCCACCACCTCTATGTCAGAGTGGTCATGATCACGACGGTTGTGATTTTCAGGCAACTCACTTCCGCCGTCATCGGCACCCATATTATGCATCTGCGTCAAAAACTAACTAAAAGCACAGAAATTTAAATTAATGCTGGGATTGTAGATTGAGGTTTCTTGTTGTTATTGTGGGGCAACAAAAAATGATAGAATTTCTATTACTATATCTATGTATTATAATAAAATAAGATTTTGATTTGTCACTTAGCATAATTATATAGCTTCTAAATTTTATTTTTTCGCTTCTCTCTCCTAATAAATATCACATTAAATACAAATGATATCAATTAATTCTTTTCATATTAAAAATACTTTTATATTAAATAAAAAAAGAGATCTTTCTACACATACAATTTTTAAAAAATATTTTTTACAAAATAAGAAACTTTTCAAAAAAATATCAAACTTTTAAAAAACACAATATATTTTAAAACTTGTGGCTTTAAAAACTAAAAAATTCTTATGAAACAAAAATAATTAAATTTCAAAGTTATAAAGAAATCATTAAAAATGACACTTTTTTAAAAACGGTTTGTTTTGAAACAATTTGATTAAAAACTAACTTTTTTGAAAAAAAATTAAACAAAAGTTTAAAAAATAATATCGTCATTTTATCACTCGTACGTAATGTCAGTCGTATCTTATATCAATAGATCGTTTTATGATTAATAATTTTTATAAATAATAATTTAATATTTTATTATTCAACTCGTTTAATACATGGGGTAGGGGTGGTTTTTTTTTACCCGAACTCGACTACCGAACCCGACCCGAATCAACCTGAACCCGATTAAGGAAGAACCCGATCAACCCGAACCCGAGTTTAAAACTAAATCGAACACGATGTAGTCTTTAGGGTTGGTAATTGAGTTGGTATTTTTGTTAATCAGGTTAACCCGAATAACCTGATTACTGGTTTAATAATCAAAGGTCGAATTTTTTTATATTTCAGGTATGTAGAGCATTACAGATTTATATATATGGTTGTGCCACATTGAAAAACCGAAGATGACAGTTACAATTAAAAATCAAATTTAATTCAAAGAGTGGTAGTGGTGTATCAGACTTCGGCTATAATCGGAAACAGTCGTCAGCATCGCTGCAGTTCATAGTTTAACAATTTTAATTGAAAGTGGTGTTTGGCAGCTTATGTTTTAATCACGTTTCAATGACAAGTGATCAATTACTTCAAGTTTAATTCATTCAAAATTTGAAATCAGAAGTATATGTAATTTTATTATGTTCATACACGTAACATATGTGTTTTCATAGTTATACATATTTCATACAGTAAATCAATAACAGTTTTGGTTTGTAGTTGAAGTAAGTTTTTAAAGTTTGGTTTGTGTTTATGTTACTTTAATATTATAGTTTATTTAACTTGACATAAAAGTATATTTTAGTAGTTCATGTAGTTCTTCATTAAAAAACATATTAAAAGCTCATTTATTATTATAATTAGCACCCCGATTACCAATTATACCAACCCGAATAAACCCGATTACCGAAGTCTGATTACCGATTAAACCGAGTCTTATTAGGGTCGGTATTCGGGTTGGATTACCACATAAAAACCCGACTAACCCGATCCGACGAATCCGATACCCGATTAAAAAACCAGATCAACACCCTTAACACAGGGTACTAACCTAGTATAAGATAAAAGCAGTGTGTGAGAAATTAGTCTTGCGAATTCTTAGTATGAACAGTTTTAACAACCCTTGTTGTATTTGGTTTTCTATATTTTATATATATTTATATATATACACACACATACATACACACACACACACACACACACACACACCCACACACACACACACACATATATATATATACACATATATATATATACACATATATATAATATATATATATATATACACAGGATTGGGTTCAAGAGTTAACCCTCAATTAATGTAAGAACCCTTTAACCCTATACATCCAATAAGAATGTGACACACCAGCAACATTGAAGACTACTTTGAGGGGTATTTTCGACAATTGCACACAACCACCATTTGCATGTGTTGCTTTTGCGTCAGTACTTTTATGTACTTTGTCAACTCTATTTCACCAACCCATCAAATCTATGCTTTTGCATATCTCGAGTTCCATACCTTTTGTACTATATTCACCAACTTTTTTCATAACCATAGATTTGATTGACTCCATTACAATTTTCATCCATCAACATATTCATCCATCAACATAACCATATCTCGAGTTCAATTATACTTCATCACTTTTCTTGAACATATTCTTCCATTATCTACTTGCTTCATGGGTGGCGGTGAAGTTACCCCTCCACCCACTTCACAACCATCTAATCCAGTCGAAGTTTGTGTCGATCCACCTGTAATCACCCCGGCCCCGCCATCACCACTTGCGCCACTCAAACATTCGGATAAAGGCGACCCCGTTCATGATGAAGAATCTCCTGCAATTGATCCTCCTCAACCTGACCCTGTTTCTTCAATTTCTCCTTTCCGATACATCAGTTATGATCATCGTGGTTAGTTTGTGTTTTTTTGTTCTTTTTGGTCTGTTTTTTTTTCTTTGTGTTGCTTCTTTTATTTTGTTTTTGATGGTAATGTGTATTTTGTTATTTTTTTCTGGTTAAAGAAGTTGGAACCACATTAATCATTTGTATTAAATGTGTAATAGGTTTACTTTTTATTATTTTTTTGGTTTTTAGGGGGCCAGACTCATAATCATTTTGTATTAAATGTGTATTAAATTTTAATAATATTGGCATATTCCCTTTTTTGCCACACAGTCGGGGTCATTTTGTTTTTAAGGATAAGTAATTTGTTTAATAATGGATTTAAAACTTTGTAAGTAAGCATGTGTAAATGCTTCCTTTTTTTAGGTACACTACCATGTGTAAGAATGTGTAACACATGTATTTTTGGGGTTTTTTTGGTTTTAGGACTTTTGCAACACCATGCAACCGCATGTAACAACATGTAGTAAAATGTAATATCAGTTTTGTTTTTACATGTTATTACAGGTTGTTGCATGGTGTTGCACATTCATGGTGTTGCACATTCATAATCACCCAAACATTGTTTTGTTATTACATGTTACTACAGGTTGTTGCATGGTGTTGCACATTCATAATTACCCAAACCCACCCAAAATACATGTGTTACACATTCTTACACATGGTTATAAAAACTTATACGAAATTACTGTGAGTAACTAAAAAAAGGAACAATTTACACAGTGTATGAAATGTTTTCTTTTGTTTTGAATGATAAGTCTTTTTAATCATTTGTAAGAATGGGGGAATGTTTTTTTAAGGATGACTCATTTCTGTAACAATGGATGTAAAACTTTCTAACTATTACTGTTTAAACTGTTCATTTTTTTGAGTAAGTCACATTAAATATGTGTAAGTCTATATAAAAATGTGTAAGAATGTGTAACACATGTATTTTGTGGTTGTTTGTGGGTAATTATGACTTTTGACACACTATGCAACAACATGTAATAGCATGTAATAACATGTAAATCAGGTATGAACAAAGCTATGGTATTTAGGGGTTAGTCTTTATAAGCACATTTGGTTTTTTGGGTATTTATGACTTTGCAACACCCATGTAACAAACATGTAATAACATGTAAGAACATGTAATATCAGGCAAGAACCAAGCTGTGTTATTGAGTGTAGTCTATTTTAGTAATATGTTTTTGATCCAAATTTATTTAATTTGTAGGAAATCATTGTAGTAAAATATTTCAGTCTCCAAATGGAACTAAGTTTTAGGTCCCTGAGGTTTCTGTTGATGAGCAGCCTTACGTTGGTGCTATTTTTAGTTCATGGGAACAGGTCATCAACATGTACCAAAAATAAGCCGAGTTATCAGGTTTTGTTGTACGTGTTGGAGGGTTTAAGAGATGGAACGACACCATTACTGATCGAATATTGTTATGTAACAAATGGGGTAAGCCAAAAGGGAATATTGTCGATACCACAGATCCCGCCACCGTACTACCAACTCGTGGTTGCCCATTTAAAGTAACTGATTGTAAGGCTCTAATTCGGTTGAAGGTAATAAAAGGAAGCCAACAGTATGTTTTGTATGAATTTTCTGAGAAGCACAATCATGATCTTATATCATCTGACAATATGGATTTGACTCGTACCGGGCGACACTTGGACTTTCAAGATATTAAATTTATACACACGATGAGTTTACACCGAGTTGGTCCTACTGTTGCACATCGTCTGCATTCTGCGTTAAAAGGAGGCCACCACAACATGTGAGGTATAAAATCCGCTTACAAGAATGTCAGTCGTGACATTAGAATGTTTATTGGTGACTGTGACATGTTGCTTGTTGTTGGTAAGCTGGAACAATTTGCCAACAACCACCGTAACTTTTCATATGACATTCATCATGTTAGTGGTGAAGTGAAAGCTATTTATTGGGCTGATGAAATTTCTCAGATCAACTACCGTTCATTTGGAGATGTCGTTACGTTTGATGCTACATATTTAACTAACAAGTATACTTTCTTTCTTACATGTTACATATTGTGGGGGATATTATATTTTTTATTTTTTGTCCTCATTTTTTAATGTGAATTTATCTGTGAGTTTTTTTCATTCGTCACTTTCTAGGTACAACATGATATTTGTTCCTTTTACTGATGTAGATCACCATAAAAAATGTATAACATTTGCTGCTGGTTTGTTGTCTGATGAAACGGTCGAGCCTTACGTCTGGCTACTACGTTATATTTTGAAAAGGCACAAGACCCATCCTTCTTTAGTGTTAACTGATCAAGATCCCGCAATGAAGGTTGCTGTTTCAGCGGTTTTTATGAAATCTCATCACCGTTTGTGTATGTGGCACATCATGAAGAAGTTACCATCAAAGGTATATTTTTTTAACTATTGAAATGTTTTTATTGATAAGACAAGATTTCCTTTTTATAATTTTTTAGCGTACCATGTTTTTTCTTGAACCTAATTTGTACTTTTTAATAAATACAATGTGGAACAATATTTTTTATGAACTTAAATTTTAACATGTAACATGAAAACCTAGTTTGAATATGAAGTTAGTTTTTTGTAACTTCCGTTAAAAAAACAGAAGGCAATATGTGTTTTTTGTGAGAGGACAAAAGCACATATATATTTTTAGCGTACCATGTGTTTTTATGAACCAAAACTTGAATCGGTGTAAATGTAGGTAAGATGGTGTAACTTGATGTAGCGAATAGTTTTTTTGGTATACAATTGTGTGCAAACAAAAGAAAACAATTTTTTATATACAATTGTGTGTAAATTTGCTACAGATCATTCCTTCAAGTTAATTTTTTTTGTGTTTTTTTGCAGATTTGCTCCGATATTTATGAGAACTCAAATATTCGGTCGGCAATTCATAAGTTGGTATCGAATGTTTACATCACACCTGCCACATTTGAGGACCGTTGGCGTAATCTAATCAATTCTTTTAATTTAGCTGACAATGTGTGGTTGAATGACATGTTTGCTATTAGACATATGTGGTGCCTGCGTATTTCAGAGAGATCCCTATGTGTTATCTCATGAAGACCACCTCTAGATGCGAGAGTTCAAATGCTTCTTTTAAGGTTAATTCCAGTCATGTGCACACCCTCGTTCAATTTCTCATGGCGTATGACACTGCTCTAGATAACCAACGATACAACCAGAGAAGTGTTGACTATGTAAGCAGTACCACCCGCCTACAACAGCTTAGCGGTTTACCGATCGAGAAACATGCAGAATGTTTCAATACTCAAACTCTATTCAAGGAGGTTCAAAAAGAAATATACAAGGGTTTAATGTCTTGTTTCATAACTAATGTTGATGTTCAGGATAATACGAAGGTTTTCACAAACTCTCACATGGACAAGCGCACGGATTTTGTCAATGAGTTTTATGTAAGAAATTACATTCAAACACTTTCTTACATTAGTACGCATTTTTGTCCTGTAAGTTATGTTTATATGTACTTTTGTTTAACTAATTTGTGATTTAATTTTTAGGTTTATCATCATCTGGTTACCAAGTCTTACGAGTGTTCATGTATGGGTTTTACTCGCATTGGTTATCTTTGCAGACATATTTTCTGCGTTCTGCGTTTAAACAAAGTCACTGAAATTCCAGATGCTTATATCTCTCCCCGTTGGTTTCGTGAAAGTCTCCCTACTCAGGATTTTAGTTTACAGAACAGGCTCACAGCTGACACGAGCGAACAAGCTATTTTAAGGAATGATGTTTTGCAGTGTGTGAATGATTGTGTTGATAAATTAAGGGACAACATTGATGGCTTATTAGGTTTCGCGACAAAGTTAAAGGAAATCAAGGATGGAATTCAAGCAAACAAACCAATAGAAAATAACTCTAATAGTAGGACAGAAGTTATCAAGATGATTGTTGGTGTTGAAGATGTAGCTGCAGTTAATTTAACCGCCCCTCAAGGCATTAGAAACAAGGGATGTGGAACTAATCGACGTTTAATTGGTCCCGGGGAGAAGGCTATCGAGAAGAGTCTGAAGAAGCCAAGATTGTGCAAAATATGTAATGAGTATACGCACCATGATTCTAGGAACTGCCACAAAAAGGTTAAGCCTGGAGCTGCCGACCCTACCCTCTAGGTTGGAGACCATCATGCGTATTTTTTTGTTACCACTATGTTTGTGGGTAACGGACATGTTACTGCTTCAGTTGCTTTTTTTATTTTTGGGTTACCCGAAGGTGTTATCGTATTTCATCGCCACTATTATCTTTTGGGTAACGTTTTAGTATGGTTGTTTATTATGTTAGATCATTATGTTTCTTCTCCATATGTTTTTTGGTTACCCTTTAGTCCTGTGTGGGGTAACGCATACACATGGTATTATGAAACATCAATGATTATCCCAACTTTGTAAGAACCGTCTTCATTTTATGTTATGTGGTTATGTTTTTTTTTGTCTCGTAAAACAATGTGAATGTAGTATAAGTTTTTTGTGGAAACAGTCAATCTTTTTTCTTTATATCTACTTGTCCAATCATTCCCAATGTAAGATAATGTAACATTGTCTCAAATTTTTTTTATATCGTTATAAATATTACTATATCACATTACAAAGTACACATCACATAATAAGATGAAATAACCAAATTTAAGTTAACACTAGTTAATGTGACCCTTTTTTAAAAGTTTCATGTGTTCCATTAATATTAGTTTTTTTTACACAAGTAATTTTATGTAACAAGCCTTTTTTTAGTTTTCAAGGATGTCGTTTAAGTATACCATATATATACTATCATCTACTATACATTTAACGTACATTATGCAAGTCACAGTATAGACTAACTTTTTATTCATACAACCACTTGTCAGTAGCTCTTACATCAACTGACATCTTATATTCATAGCTAAACTTATATTCGTACATGGTATTACATTTATTTCAGTTTTCAGGTTACATGATCCACTACATAATCTTATATTTATAGTACAACTTATATTCATACATTCAGTTACATCATATCAGTCTCGTCAACTGTACACCTGACATTTTAATATTAAATAACTAATTTTTAAGTTACCCACACGTAATGTGACCTTGAAAAAGTTTCATGTATTCCATTTATCTGTTTCGGTTATTTACATATGTAACTGCATGTAACATTCCTTATATTCATTCAACAACCTATGTTCATTAAGCGTACCATATCTATATTGTCCTATTGTATACCGATAAACGTACATTATAAAAGTGACTGTTTACATGTAACATCTCGTATTTTTATTACTATTAAAAGTTAATTTTATAAATAATTAAGTTTGATATGTTGATGTTAAATAATTATAAAATACTAATAATGATAATAATAAAAATAATAATAATAATAATAATAATAATAATAATAATAATAATAATAATAATGATGCTAATAATAATAATAATAATAATAATAATGATAATAAAAATTAAAAAAAAATAATAATAATATTAATAATGAAGTCCAGGGGGTTAAATTGCCAAATCCGAAACTTTAAAACAAGGTTTTATATAAAATAATAAATAAAACAAACCTCAGGGACCATTTGTGTAACTTTTAAAATTACAAAACCCACCCCCGATCACCCCCGATTTTCCGGCCACCGGTCCGGCCAACTCCGGCGGCCCTCCGGCGAAGCCAAAACCCCCAAAATACTCGGTTTTAAACACCGAAAAATATACCAAATCGCTCGTGGACAAAATTCGAACCTAACACACGCATTTAATCATTCAAATTACAGCTTCTAGAACCAATAATCGACCACTTTAACTTTCGGTCGAAGTGCGGCACTAAATCGAGCACTAAACACAAAAATAAACAAAAGAAATCGCATAATTAGGAACATTTTGTCGTTTCCAATCGTCCACTGAATTCCAATTGCTATAAAAGGACACAATCGTAGAATTCAATCTTCATCCTCTTCGCAACCTGCAACTTAGTCGAAACCCATCTTCTGAGCATTCTAAACCCAAATCAACAGAGGGCTTTTGCTTGTTAACAACTCTAGAACGATCCTGCAAATTTAATTTGATTATCATCATTAATTGCATACCGTTCGAACTCAACTTCGGTCGCGACCTGTTCTTGAGTTGCAGAACATTCAATTCGATACCAATCAGGTAATTAAACACATCATTATACTCTGTTTATCATGGGGATTAAAAGCCCCAATATTAATTTCATTATTAACATCGATTTCATGCTCAATTTGAATCAAATCAAACTAGGGTTCTTCGCAAATTTGGGGGTTCTGGAAAACAGTGTTTAAATTCAATTAAAACTATGTTTAATCGCGGTTTAGAGCCTTGGCTCACTGGTTAGTCGCGTGTGTGTGTACCTGGGGTCCCGGGTTCGACCCGGGCCAACCCCCTTTTTTTGTTTTATTTTTTAAAAGCTATTTAAATACTATAAAATGTGGAAAAATTTCTAAAAAAATTATAAAAATAAATTATTAAATTTCTCTTATTTTAAATCTTACAAAACAATTTTCTGTAAATTTATTTTATTTAAAAACTTTAATAGATTTTTTATAAAATATTATTTAAAAATATTAAAAAATACTTATTTTTATAAAATAAATTCTAAATCAAGATTAACTATGAAATAATCATGAAAATCATGAAAATTATATAATATTATTTATAAATATTATAGATAATTATTTCTATAAAATGACACTTTAATATTTTTAAATACAAATTAATATATTTTATAAATTCACAAATTATTTATGAAATTGTGGGTTATTTCTCGTAAAATATATTTAAACCAAAGGTATAAATTAATACCTTATTATTAATCAAAATACTATAAATGTGATTATCCTTATTTGTAAATATTATTGGATAATTATAAATTATATATTTAAACCACGTCATTTTTATAATTAATTCTAAAAATATTTAAATACAAATATGAAAACCCTTTTAATGGAATCAAAATATAAATAATTATTTAATAAGTTTAATACTTATTGATAATTATTAATACAAATAGAAATCTATAAAAACATTGTAACATATTGCGTGTGTGACACGTGTTAAACCAAATCAACTCAAACCTTACCAAATATATTCATTCATATTAAAGACTCAGTTACAATCAATAATAGGTGGTGAACGTGTTTGATCGTGCATTGCCTAATTCTTTGAAGTTCTTGTTCATATACATTACATCAATTCAAGGTGAGTTCCGTGGCCCCTTTTTTATGCTTTTATAATTGTTTCAATGTTTTTCAAACTTGGGGGAAAAGTATGCTCACCCGTTTTCGATGCTGTACAATCTTACGTACAATTTTCATACTTGGAATCGACGTGATACTATGCTCATATTCTAATACATACATGGTGTTATTCTATTCTTACAACCATTAATTCCGGGTTAGGAACCAACGGATAGGTATTGGTAGTACTACTGGGTTGACACCCCCACCCTTCGACGATTGGTTAACTTGCGAGTTACCAACACAGCTGCCAGCAATCCGGCCAAGGGTGAATATATTCCGTCAGATTTATATGCATAACGTCATTAGGTTTGGTTGTCTTAAACACATGTTATGTGGTTTGTGCTTGCAGTTTGATTCCACATCAAAACCTATACAGCATCAGTTACATGTTTTAAATTTAAACCTGCGGAACTCACCAACATTATGTGTTGACATTTTTAAGCATATCTTTTCAGGTGAACATAATCAAAGAGGATAGCTAGTGCAGATGTGTGACAACCCGAGTTTTAACTTAACCCCTCTCCGTTAACCTATAATTAATTAATTATTATTAAGTGCTACTTGTTGTTATTTTAAATTATTACTAATATTTAACTCAAAATAAAGTAAATTTAACTAAACTTAAAAATGCAAACTTAGTTAGTTAAGGGGCTATATGTGACAATTTGCAAAAACTTGAAGTCATATAAAACAAAACCCAACCCCGGTGATCGACCCCCACCCCATTACTTCTTCCTTCTTTCAAAATTCAACCGAAACCCTAATTCTCCCAGAACCGCTGCCGTCGACCACTTCTAGCACCCCTCCCGATGACCTTTCTCTTCTCCGGCGGGCGCCTCCACCCTGCAGCAACCGTGTGCTTCCGGCCAACCGACTCCCCTTTCCGTTGCGCGAGTTTCGTCGCTCCTTTTCGACAGCCCTCTTCGTGATCAAACGATACCGCAACCAATCGCGGTTACCCGGCGGCAGTGGACGACGACCGGAACAACCACGAATCTTGTTCGGTACGATTTCCTACGATCTCTATTCTTGTTCGTGTTGCTACGGTTTTGAGTTCGGTTCACGTTTGTGATCCCGGTTTGATCTCGGTCGATAATTTGTATGTATGTATGTATACGCATGCTCTGTTAGTTAGATATGAAGATATCATGTGTGTGTTCTAACGTGTGGTGTATGTATGTATATATAATCATGTGTACTGCGTTTTATATATATATACATGTAAGCTGCGAATATATATATGTATAGGTGAAAGTGTGTGTTTTCTGCGGTGTTAGTATGTGTGTTATGTTGTGTGATGATTGGTGATTTTGTGGGGGTGGTTGGGTGATGGTGTCAGTTGGTTGTGTGGGTGTACGTACAGTTGTGTGGGCTGCTGAATGAATGCATATTTATATGTGTTTGATGTGTGGGTTGAAGTATATATCATGCATGTATGAATGTGTGTATGTCGTGTATGTAGTGAGGATATGTATGCCATGGTGAGATGTGCATCATGTTGGATTGTCTTTTTCTGCCGTGCATATGGTAGTGGAGATTTGTTCATTGTTTTACATGAATGAAAAGCATAGGTATGTATTTGGGGTTTAATTTAGGCGCATGAAGTGTCAAATGCATGTGTGAGTATGTAGCATGTATATAGGCGCACGGGAGACTCCTTGTGGAGTTGGGCGCATGGGGTTCCAAAGTTGGGTGCGTATGCGCAGTAGGCGCATGAGCTGGTGACTACATGTATGCATGTATACTTACGAGTGCATGTAGGCGCATGGAAGGTACCATGCGCCCATGCGTGGGTGTATTATATTTTCTGTGCATATGTATGATATACATAATTATATGGTATGAGGAATGGGTTATTATTTTCTCAGCCGTTCAATATTCATTGAATATATATATACACGAGACTGGACATTTTGAAAACTACACAATTGAGAAACTAATAAATATATATACACACACACACACACACATATATATATATATATATATATATATATATATATATATATATTTGTGACGTAACATCTATTATTTACAAAAAGCCTTTTAATATATATATTTTTTTCATAAAATACATATGTCTTGTGAATGTGTACATTCTGTGGTGTTAATGCATTTGAGTGTGTTTGTGTATGAATGAAATCATCGACAACCGACATCGAACCGAACCGTGATCGCGAAACCGTACGACCCTAAACTTTGTAAATAATAACTTACATTAACTATGTTTATGATAAACGAAATCCAGGTTAACCAAAACTCAAACCGTTGCTCGAACATTATTTCTCTGCTGTGCATTCAAGGTGAGTTTCACGGCCCCTATTTTTACTTTCTTTCCTTTTTGGGGGAGAAAACATGCAAACATATTTTATAAATGGTTGCCAGTATTATTGATATCGCTTGTTACGTTAGTGCAAACACAACTTGTCCTGACACACTTGAACCGTTAGTAATGGGATTAGCGAGGTAATTTTGAGTAGTACTACTGGGTCTGACAAACCCCGCCCGGGCTAGTCGCGCTAGCTTGATTGGAGGTCAAACGGGTGCTTGATTGGCCTAACATTTGTCATGGTCTGTTGAGACGTGACGGGGATACAACAAACACATATAGGACGCAAACAGTCAGCTTCGGTTCGAAACACTAAGTAACAAGAACATAGGCTAGCTACCTAACGATATGCTTTATATACTAAACCATTGAAACGCAAACTATGGAAACGCTTACAAACACATTTATTGTTGACTAAAACCTGTGAACTCACCAACTTTATGTTGACACATTTTAGCATGTTTTCTCAGGTCACAGGAATGCTTAAGCTCATGATGCACGATTAAGGAAGCACTCAGGACATTCATTCATCAGTTTCATTTAGTTGCATTGAATATTTGTTTTGGCATAACATTTTCAGACTTTCAGTATAGTTTACATTTCAGTTTTACGCTTCCGCACTGTTATTCATTTCTTTTATGTACTCTAATTTAAATCAAACGTTTATTTTTAAACTCATATAGTGTCGTTTGATATAACCGTGTCTGAGATCCTGGTATGTCACACGCCTAACGGTAAAACCCCGTTTGTGGAAATTGAGGGTGTGACAGATTGGTATCAGAGCCACAGGTTATAGAGAACTAGGATTGCATTGCATCTAGACTATAGCCTTAGACACAACACTAGTATTGCACAGACACTTTTACATGGTTACCACTGTTGTGCAAACAACCTTCTAGTGTACTGACATTACACTGCTGAGCAAACATAACACTATGGGTATGACATGTGTGTCATTACCAGCTGACAGAGGGGCGGAGAATCCCGCTCGCTCACAACCAACGCTTACACTTGATCCTTCACTCGTGGAGTGAAAGCAACAACGAATTGAATCAAACATTTCCATGATTGGAACACGAAACTCTTTTCTAACACACGCGATAAGCTTAACGATGACAAACAAAAAGAACAATACCTCACTCTTCCAACACTCTCACACTTGTTACTATTCCCACATATCCTATCCTCTACACTAGTCCGAGCAGTAAATGAGGGACAACTAAGATATTCAAGTCGATTAGAGAATCGGACTTAGACATCCAAACACTTAGAACTTCGAAGGGAAAAAGGGTTAAATTGTCTTGATTCCCGTTGTTATCTTAACCAAATCACTTGTACAACCTTAGTACAACCTTAGTTATCTGACTCTTGGCATAATAAATATATCTTTGATGCTTCTATCATTGATAACACTCGGTACTGGACAAGGTATGTTATCTCGAATAGGAGGAACCATGTGTGACCATGCAAAACAAATTAGAATCACGGGTGCACACGTAATTGTAATTTGTCGTGCATGAGAACTCTGGCAACCCTATTGGGTAATAACGGATACGGTCGGTACAAATTCTAAATTCCATACTTAGAGGCATGAGGCCTCGAAATCAACACAAAGCCACACTATCGATATGCAAACAAATCCTTCATTCCTACTAGCATGAAAGTTATCATCTACCCCGAGCATTAATGTGATTCGTGTTATGACATTAGCCCTAGTCTCTATGAGACGTGCTCTTTTTAGCATTTCAGTGTTCGTGTAACACTATCCATCTACATTGTGCCAGATCTTCAAAATTGCAATAAAGTGATAATATTCTTGACGCGTGTAGTCCTTGTTCACTGGATTGATCTTAAGACTTAGAGTCTCGGTAATTTCAGCGTTCCAGCATTCATTTCATTTGATATCTATCCTGTTTAAGCATACGTTACATATGTTTGTCTCCCCAGTGGTGGGACTCAATCGAATTTTTCTGGCTGACTACATTTGGCGTGGGACCAAATAGCAAGATATTATGACGACCTCGTCCATTACATCTTCACCTTTCCATTATAAGCAACAAATACAACTATAATCTCCATGGTTTGTACAACAAGAACATTTTGAGTGCTCTGCGGAAATTTGGCTATACCTTCAAGAACTGTGGCGTGAACATCCCGGCCAAGTCTCCTCAACCATAAGAAGCATATAAGGGATGTTATGTGCAGAAAACCTTTGCATTTAAAGAGAAACTATATAAGGCACAAGAAGATAGGAAAACGGCAGAAATGGTAGTTCTGCTTCAGCGTCATCTCATACGTAAAGGCGCAAAATGTCTCAAGAAAAGGGATTTCTCTCTACTGACACTAATTACAGAGAAGAAGGTGGATGAGAAGCGTGTTAAAGATATTCCAGTTATCAGAGACTTCTCGGAAGTATTTCTGGAAGACCTAACTAGTATGACCACTATGAGTTTCTGTTTATTATGTTTGGGTTGACCAACGCTCCCGCGGTTTTCATAGACCTTATGAACCGAGTATGCAAACCCTATTTGGACAAGTTCATCATTATCTTCATCGATGACATCCTTATTTATTCAAAGAATAAGGAAGAACATGAGGAACATTTAGACTGATTCTAGAACTGCTAAAGCGAGAGCAATTGTATGCTAAATTTTCAAAGTGTGATTCCTGGATACGAGAAGTCCAATTCTTGGGTCATATGGTCAATGAAAATAGAATACATGTTGACCCGACAAAAATAGAAGCCATCAAGAACTGGACTACGCCTGAGACTCCGACTGAGGTACGACAGTTTCTTGGGTTGGCTGGCTATTACCGACGATTCATCTAGGGTTTTCAAAGATTGTTCAACAAGAATCCGCATTTCAGGTTCTGAAACAGAATCTCTGTACGGCACCAATATTGTCTC
The DNA here is from genome assembly GCA_024085815.1 of Flaveria linearis. NCBI lineage: Eukaryota > Viridiplantae > Streptophyta > Magnoliopsida > Asterales > Asteraceae > Flaveria > Flaveria linearis. The sequence goes on from JABSNV010000373.1 coordinate 25,352, forward strand.
TATCGGAGGGAACTGAAGATTTGTGGTGTATTGCGATGCTTCTATTCAAGGTCTCGATTGTGTGTTAATGCAACGCGAGAAGGTGATCGCATATGCTTTCCGCCTACTAAAAGTTCACGAGAAAAACTACACGATACACGACTTAGATTCGGGAGCCGTTGTATTTGCACTCAAGATAAGGAGACATTACTTGTACGGTACCAAGCGCACCATTTATACCGATCACAAGAGTCTCCAGCATATTTTTGAACAGAATGAGCTGAACATAAGACAACTCGAGTTGTTAAACGATTATGATTGTGCGATCAAGTGTCATCCAGGCAAGGCTAATGTAGTAGCAGATGCCTTAAGTCGAAAGGAGACACCAAAGCCGAAGCGAGTTCGAGCATTACAACTCACATCCACACCGGATTACCCGATCAAATACGTAATGCTCAACTCGAGGCGTTGAAAGATAAAAACCTGAAAGCCGAATCACTACGAGGCATGGAGAAACAACTGGAAACCAAAACTGACGGAATTCGTTACTTCATGGAGCGAATATGGGTTCCTTTGTATGGAGACCTATGAGAGCTGGTAATGGACGAAGCGCACAAGTCACGGTATTCTATACATCCAGGTTCAGACAAGATGTATCACGATCTAAAAGTCCTTTACTGGTGGCCGAACATGAAAGCTAACATTGCCACTTACGTAAGCAGATGCTTAACCTGTTCTAAGGTTAAGGTGGAGTATCAACGACCATCTGGTTTACTTCAACAACCAGAAATTCCCGTATGGAAGTGGGAGCAGATATCTATGGACTTTATCACGAAACTGCCTCGGATTCCCAGCGGATGCGATACCATTTGGGTAATTGTAGATCGTTTGACGAAATCCGCACACTTCTTACCAATCAGAGAGACTGATAAAACGGAAAAGCTAACACGTATTTACCTAAGAGAAATAGTCTCTCGGCACGGTGTGCCAATTTCCACTATCTCTGATCGTGACACTCGATTCACCTCACATTTCTGGAAATCATTACAACGAGCATTGGGAACACGGTTAGACATGAGTACGGCTTATCATCCTCAAACAGATGGCCAGAGTGAGCGTACGATCCAGACTTTGGAAGATATGTTGCGCGCCTACGTGATTGATTTCGGCCGCAGTTGGGAAACTCACCTACCATTAGTGGAATTTTCATACAATAATAGTTATCACACGTCATCAAGACTGCTCCATTCGAGGCACTGTATGGGCGTAAGTGCCGATCACCTATTTGTTGGGCGGAAGTTGGAGAAACTCAACCTACCGGTCCTGAACTTGTGCACGAGACGGCTGAGAAGATCGTGCAGATTCGTAACCGTATGGCAGCAGCACGTGACAGAGAGAAGAGTTATGCTGATAAACGTTTTGAATTTTAAATTGGTGATAAGGTACTGTTGAAAGTGTCACCTTGGAAGGGTGTAATTCGTTTCGGGAAACGTGGAAAGCTAAACCCTAGGTACGTGGGACCGTTTGAGATTGTCAAACGGTTGGCACCGTAGCCTATCAACTGAACCTACCTGAAGAACTCAGTGGAGTACACGATATGTTCCATGTCTCAAACCTGAGGAAATGCCTTGCAGACGAGACTCTCGTCGTTCCATTAGACGAAATACATATTGACGAACAACTACGTCTCATCGAGGAACCAGTGGAAATTATGGACCGAGAGGTCAAAACACTCAAACACAGTCGCATCCCCATTGTCAAAGTCCGATGGAACTCAAAGCGTGGACCAGAGTTTACCTGGGAACGCGAGGATCAAATGAAGAAGAAGTACCCACAACTGTTCAACGATCAGACACCTACTTCATAAGGTATTCATTCTTGAGATATCTTTTCTTTAAATTTCGAGACGAAATTCCCTTCAACAAGGGGATGATGTCACAACTCTGTCAAACCATACATGTCCGACACGTTACAAACCACCAACCCTAACTGAATCTCACACATTTGATTTAACCTATTGAACCTCATGCGTTTAACCGAGCGTAGTATCTTAATTTTCGGGACGAAAATTCTTTTAACAAGGGGATGATGTGACAACCCGAGTTTTAACTTAACCCCTCTCCGTTAACCTATAATTAATTAATTATTATTAAGTGCTACTTGTTGTTATTTTAAATTATTACTAATATTTAACTCAAAATAAAGTAAATTTAACTAAACTTAAAAATGCAACTTAGTTAGTTAAGGGGCTATATGTGACAATTTGCAAAAACTTGAAGTCATATAAAACAAAACCCACCCCGGTGATCGACCCCCACCCCATTACTTCTTCTTCTTTCAAAATTCAACCGAAACCCTAATTCTCCCAGAACCGCTGCCGTCGACCACTTCTAGCACCCCTCCCGATGACCTTTCTCTTCTCCGGCGGGCGCCTCCACCCTGCAGCAACCGTGTGCTTCCGGCCAACCGACTCCCCTTTCCCGTTGCGCGAGTTTTCGTCGCTCCTTTTCGACAGCCCTCTTCGTGATCAAACGATACCGCAACCAATCGCGGTTACCCGGCGGCAGTGGACGACGACCGGAACAACCACGAATCTTGTTCGGTACGATTTCCTACGATCTCTATTCTTGTTCGTGTTGCTACGGTTTTGAGTTCGGTTCACGTTTGTGATCCCGGTTTGATCTCGGTCGATAATTTGTATGTATGTATGTATACGCATGCTCTGTTAGTTAGATATGAAGATATCATGTGTGTGTTCTAACGTGTGGTGTATGTATGTATATATAATCATGTGTACTGCGTTTTATATATATATACATGTAAGCTGCGAATATATATATGTATAGGTGAAAGTGTGTGTTTTCTGCGGTGTTAGTATGTGTGTTATGTTGTGTGATGATTGGTGATTTTGTGGGGGTGGTTGGGTGATGGTGTCAATTGGTTGTGTGGGTGTACGTACGGTTGTGTGGGCTGCTGAATGAATGCATATTTATATGTGTTTTGATGTGTGGGTTGAAGTATATATCATGCATGTATGAATGTGTGTATGTCGTGTATGTAGTGAGGATATGTATGCCATGGTGAGATGTGCATCATGTTGGATTGTCTTTTTCTGCCGTGCATATGGTAGTGGAGATTTGTTCATTGTTTTACATGAATGAAAAGCATAGGTATGTATTTGGGGTTTAATTTAGGCGCATGAAGTGTCAAATGCATGTGTGAGTATGTAGCATGTATATAGGCGCACGGGAGACTCCTTGTGGAGTTGGGCGCATGGGGTTCCAAAGTTGGGTGCGTATGCGCAGTAGGCGCATGAGCTGGTGACTACATGTATGCATGTATACTTACGAGTGCATGTAGGCGCATGGAAGGTACCATGCGCCCATGCGTGGGTGTATTATATTTTCTGTGCATATGTATGATATACATAATTATATGGTATGAGGAGTGGGTTATTATTTTCTCAGCCGTTCAATATTCATTGAATATATATATACACGAGACTGGACATTTTGAAAACTACACAATTGAGAAACTAATAAATTATATACACACACACACACACATATATATATATATATATATATATATATATATATATATATATATATTGTGACGTAACATCTATTATTTACAAAAAGCCTTTTAATATATATATTTTTTCATAAAATACATATGTCTTGTGAATGTGTACATTCTGTGGTGTTAATGCATTTGAGTGTGTTTGTGTATGAATGAAAATCATCGACAACCGACATCGAACCGAACCGTGATCGCGAAACCGTACGACCCTAAACTTTGTAAATAATAACTTACATTAACTATGTTTATGATAAACGAAATCCAGGTTAACCAAAACTCAAACCGTTGCTCGAACATTATTTCTCTGCTGTGCATTCAAGGTGAGTTTCACGGCCCCTATTTTTACTTTCTTTCCTTTTTGGGGGAGAAAACATGCAAACATATTTTATAAATGGTTTGCCAGTATTATTGATATCGCTTGTTACGTTAGTGCAAACACAACTTGTCCTGACACACTCGAACCGTTAGTAATGGGATTAGCGAGGTAATTTTGAGTAGTACTACTGGGTCTGACAAACCCCGCCCGGGCTAGTCGCGCTAGCTTGATTGGAGGTCAAACGGGTGCTTGATTGGCCTAACATTTGTCATGGTCTGTTGAGACGTGACGGGGATACAACAAACACATATAGGACGCAAACAGTCAGCTTCGGTTCGAAACACTAAGTAACAAGAACATAGGCTAGCTACCTAACGATATGCTTTATATACTAAACCATTGAAACGCAAACTATGGAAACGCTTACAAACACATTTATTGTTGACTAAAACCTGTGAACTCACCAACTTTATGTTGACACATTTTAGCATGTTTTCTCAGGTCACAGGAATGCTTAAGCTCATGATGCACGATTAAGGAAGCACTCAGGACATTCATTCATCAGTTTCATTAGTTGCATTGAATATTTGTTTTGGCATAACATTTTCAGACTTTCAGTATAGTTTACATTTCAGTTTTACGCTTCCGCACTGTTATTCATTTCTTTTATGTACTCTAATTTAAATCAAACGTTTATTTTTAAACTCATATAGTGTCGTTTGATATAACCGTGTCTGAGATCCTGGTATGTCACACGCCTAACGGTAAAACCCCGTTTGTGGAAATTGAGGGTGTGACAAGATGCCTTAGAAGAGACCTCAGGATTTCAATAGTTTTGCATATGTAATATTTGTCATTTGTTTTCATATTTGAACATTGTGTGATTTGGATTGGAATCAATAAGACTATGATAGTCGTGGAACTGACTAACCACGACACAAGTCACCATTGTGTCGGGGGACGTCATGACACGAGAAGTTTGCATGTATTATATCTCTGTATTTATACCAAGTGTTATGACGATCCCGTCCGTCGCATCCTCGTGTTTCCGCTATAAGCGGGGGTGTGACAGATTGGTATCAAAGCCTTGGTTATAGAGAATTAGGTGGAGAATTCGACCTAGACTATAACCTAAGAACCTTCATATAGAATGCATGCTAGGGATTGTGTGCATTGATTTTACCTAAATGTCTTTCATGATTGGTGTGACACAGAGACACCTGTATTCTGGATTTCCTGGCAAAAGGCCCTCGGGCTAAGGCAAGCATATCGCATATATCTCATTGCGAGACCTGGTATGCTTACCTGGGGATTTCTGGGATGAGTGATAAACTATGGTCAATACACAAATCTACAAGGCAAATAGGTCAAATATATTAAGTCTATGAACTTAATATACAAGAATGTTCCTACATACCTGATTTTATACATATGTGCTTGTTACCTGATCATTACTCTTAGTCTTTCTCTATGGAATATCTAAACATAAGGGAACTTAGGTGATCACGCGGAGCGTTGATCTTGGATATTAAATCCGACCCTATCATGGTTACGACTGAAATCCTGAAAGTATGACGGATATGCAGTTATCATTTAAATATATTGTGCTTATGTGCTTGGAAATCTAGTTGTTATTACATGCTATTAATGGAATACTATGGGTTCATGGACATAAGGACATCACATAATCTATGCTCAATAATACTATGATGTTAACTTGGGGTGAGTGAAGCTAAGGGTAATCATGCAAGGCAATTACCATTACGGGTGCACACGTAATTGCAATTCGCCATGCATGAGAAGTCTGGCTAATCTTATCATGAGGTAACGATCATGAGTATCACAAGTCTCTATTTTATACCTAGGGTGCTAGAATCATAATTCTAGTAAGATCCTGTTAAGGGTAATCAAACGTTATTACCATATACTCAAGTCCTGTCCTATTTAGAGCCTTTATGGTATTTCCAAATCATTAAATTGACCTTGTGAGACGTTTCTCCACTTAGCATTTCAATAACTATTAAATGCTAAAATAAAAGTGGGATACATAATACTCTCTACACATACATAACATTATTATTTGAAGTAATGCTAAGGAAAATTGAGATGTTACGTAACTAGTTTAAGTGTCGTTCAAGGTATATCGTGGATGTGGTGGGAACGCTGCGGGGAACCCTATATATAAACATCACCGATATACAAGAATGTGCTTAAACTGGGGTACATAATAATCTTGATGGACTGAAGCATAGATTATTAGGATTTAACAGTGAAATCATGCATATATCTCAAGATAACTAAAGTATTCATCTGTCTGTGTCTAGAAAATGGCACCTAAGAGAGCTAACCGTAGAACCAACCAAGAGGGTGAGGCCCAGCAGAACAGGCGTAGGGGCAGACCATCGGGGGCAGGTGCTGCTCCAACTGGCAATAATCGGGGAACCGACAACCCTGACATAGCTGCTATGATTGCTCAGCAGCTAGCCACTTTGATCCCAACCATTGTAACCCAAGTGAGTGACACCCTGCTAAACCAACCTCCCCACGATGATCACAACACCAATGGTCAACACAATCATGGAGTAGGGGATAACGCTGGAAACAAAGTTGGAATCAACCAGGTTAAACGGGGATGTACCTACAAAGAATTTGTGGCCTGCAAACCCGAGATTTCGATGGAAAAGGCGAAGCGATAGCCTTGACCAGATGGTTGGAAAAGATGGAGGCAGTCATTGACATTAGTGAATGCCTCGATAGTCACGTATCAAATATGCCACATGCTCATTACAGTGCAAGGCATTAACCTGGTGGAACACCCAGGTTCAGGCCAGAGGAAGGGAGTCTGCAATGCAGCTAACCTGGGATGAATTCAAGGCGTTGATCTCTGAGGAATACTGTCCTCTTAACGAGATGCAGAAACTGGAGCAGGAATTCTGGAACCATGCCATGATTGGAGCTGGACACGCAACATACACCGATCGTTTCCACGAATTGGCAAAATTGGTTCCACATTTAGTGACACCAGAGTCCAAGAGGATCGAGAGGTATATTTGGGGACTCGTGCCTCAAATCCGAGCACTGGTAACTGCAGCTGCTCCTCCTACGATCCAGAGCGCGATTATGAAAGCTGGCGCTCTTACTGACGAAATGGTGAGAACCGGAGTACTGGGAAGGGAACTGAGAAAAGAAAGGAGTCCGGGTCTAATACTGGAAGATCCGATAAGAAGACTAAGACAGCCCGAAACTTTGTGGCTATAACGCAGGGAAGGAAGGAATACACTGGACCGCACCCCAGGTGCAACAAGTGTAATTATCACCATTCCCCAGAAAAGCCGTGTCGTGCGTGTACAAACTATGGACGCCTGGGACACTGGGCGAAGGACTGTAGAACTGCGCTGAATCTGGTAGCACCTATCAACGCGGTTAACCCCGCCGGGAATGCCAGGGCATGTTACGAATGTGGGGGCCTCGATCACTACAGGAACACGTGCCCCCGACTGAATAGAGCACCTGGACAACAGGGGAATAATCAGCAGCAAGTGCTGGCTATAGCTGGTAATCCGAACCAGGGAAACCAAGGAAATGCTGCAAGGGGACGTGCCTTCGTCATTGGAACTAATGATGCCCGTCAAGACCCAAATGTTGTCACGGGTACGTATCTTCTCAACAACCACTTTGCATCCATATTATTTGATACTGGGGCAGACAATAGTTTCATATCTTCTGATTTTGCGCGCATGGTTGCCTTGAATCCTAGTAAGTTAGAAATCAGCTTTTCCGTAGAAATGGCCAATGGTAGATTTGTGCAAGCCGATAAGATTATTAGGCAGTGCTCCATTATATTAGAAAACCATGCTTTCGACATAGACTTAATACCTTTCGAGCTAGGGAGCTTCGACGTAATCGTGGGAATGGATTGGTTGTCAAAGCACGGAGCCGAGATCGTTTGTCGAGAGAAAGTAGTACGAATCCCCATGCCTAATGGGGAGGTACTTAAGATTCAAGGAGAACGACCAGGAAGAACTCTGAAGCTTATTTCCTGCATGAAGACGCGACGATGTCTACGGAAGCAGTGCTATGCACTCCTGGCTTATGTTGTAGAAAAGAAGAAAGAAGGTATCAAGTTGGCAGATATTCCTGTGGTGCGAGATTATCCGGAAGTATTTCCTGATGATTGTCGGGTTTACCTCCTCTACGTCAGGTGGAATTTCGTATCGAGTTGGTTCCTGGAGCTACGCCGGTAGCAAAAGCACCATATCGGTTAGCACCATCTGAAATGCAGGAATTATCCAGCCAACTACAAGAGCTATTGGAAAAGGGATTCATTCGGCCGAGTCATTCACCATGGGGAGCACCGGTTCTATTTGTCAAGAAGAAAGACGGGTCATTTCGTATGTGTATTGATTATCGCGAGCTGAACAAGTTGACGGTGAAGAATCGATACCCTCTTCCCAGAATTGATGATTTGTTTGATCAACTACAAGGAGCTTCATATTTCTCCAAGATTGATCTTCGTTCTGGATATCATCAACTGAGAGTTTTTGAAGATGATATACTGAAGACAGCGTTCAGGACTCGTTATGGGCACTATGAGTTCTTAGTCATGCCATTCGGATTGACTAATGCACCAGCTGTGTTCATGGATCTGATGAATCGGGTGTGCAAACCATACTTGGATAAGTTCGTGATCGTATTCATAGACGATATACTTATCTATTCTCGTTCGAAAGAAGATCACGAGAAACACCTCCGAGCAATTCTTGAACTATTTCGGGAAGAGAAACTTTTCGCTAAATTCTCGAAGTGTGAATTCTGGCTCCAGGAAGTGAAGTTTTTGGGCCATGTGGTTAACAAAGATGGAATTCACGTGGACCCCGACAAAATTGAAGCTGTGAAGAAATGGGATACACCCCAAACACCAGCAGAAATCCGACAATTTTTAGGATTAGCCGGGTATTACCGACGGTTTATAGCGAACTTTTCAAAAATCGCACAACCGTTGACTATGCTAACCCAGAAGGATAAGAAGTTTGATTGGGGACATGCACAAGAACAAGCTTTCCAGACGCTAAAGGAAAAACTGTGCAATGCTCCAATACTATCCCTTCCGGACGAAACTGATGACTTCGTGGTGTATTGCGATGCTTCGCATCAGGGATTGGGATGTGTGTTAATGCAAAGAGATAAGGTGATTGCTTACGCCTCACGACAACTAAAGGTGCACGAAAAGAACTACACGACTCATGATTTGGAGTTGGGCGCCGTAGTTTTTGCACTGAAGATATGGAGGCACTATCTGTATGGAACCAAATGCATCATCTACACTGATCATAAGAGCCTTCAACACATCCTGAATCAGAAAGAGCTCAACATGCAACAACGACGATGGGTAGAACTACTTAGTGACTACGATTGCGAAATTCGGTATCATCCGGGGAAAGCAAATGTGGTGGCTGACGCCTTCAGTCGTAAAGAACGCGTAAAACCTCTACGTGTTAGAGCTTTGGGATTGACTATACAAACAAACTTGAAAGCTCAAATTCAAAGCGCGCAAGGTGAGGCTCTAAAAGAAGAAAACCTTGCAGAGAAGAATTCCGAGGGTTGGATAAACAAATGAATCGCAAGGATGACGGCGCATATTATTTCATTGATCGCATGTGGGTTCCCAAATGGGGAGGCGTACGCACACTATCTTGGATGAAGCACACAAGACTCGATATTCTGTTCATCCCGGTGCAGACAAGATGTACCATGATCTGAAGGATCTATACTGGTGGCCGGGTATGAAGAAAGACATTGCTCTATATGTGAGCAAATGTTTGACGTGTTCCAAGGTAAAAGCTGAACATCAGAAGCCATCAGGACTATTGCAACAACCCGAAATTCCCGAATGGAAATGGGAGAACATCACCATGGATTTCATTACCAAACTCCCGAGAACGCCAAGCGGACACGACTCGATATGGGTCGTAGTGGATCGACTGACAAAATCTGCTCACTTCTTGCCTATCCGAGAAGATTATAAAATGGATAAGCTGGCAAGATTGTACATCAAGGAGGTCATGACACGGCATGGGGTGCCGGTGTCAATCATATCCGACCGAGACAGTCGATTTACTTCACGCTTTTGGCAGACGTTGCAGAAAGCGATGGGCACTCGACTAGATATGAGTACCGCCTATCACCCACAAACGATGGCCAAAGTGAACGAACGATACAAACGTTGGAAGACATGCTTAGAGCTTGTGTAATCGATTTTGGTGGTAGCTGGGATACTCATTTACCATTGATTGAGTTCTCTTACAACAACAGTTACCACACAAGCATTGGATGCGCTCCATTTGAAGCATTATACGGGAGGAAATGTAGAATAATAATAATAAAATAATAATAATAATAATAATAATAATAATGATGCTAATAATAATAATAATAATAATAATAATGATAATAAAAATTAAAAAAAATAATAATATATTAATAATGAAGTCCAGGGGGTTAAATTACCAAATCCGAAACTTTAAAACAAGGTTTTTATATAAAATAATAAATAAACAAACCCAGGGACCATTTGTGTAACTTTTAAAATTACAAAACCCACCCCCGATCACCCCCGATTTTCCGGCCACCGGTCCGGCCAACTCCGGCGGCCCTCCGGCGAAGCCGAAACCCCAAAATACTCGGTTTTAAACACCGAAAAATATACCAAATCGCTCGTGGACAAAATTCGAACCTAACACACGCATTTAATCATTCAAATTACAGCTTCTAGAACCAATAATCGACCACTTTAACTTTCGGTCGAAGTGCGGCACTAAATCGAGCACTAACACAAAAATAAACAAAAGAAATCGCATAATTAGGAACATTTTGTCGTTTCCAATCGTCCACTGAATTCCAATTGCTATAAAAGGACACAATCGTAGAATTCAATCTTCATCCTCTTCGCAACCTGCAACTTAGTCAAAACCCATCTTCTGAGCATTCTAAACCCAAATCAACAGAGGGCTTTTGCTTGTTAACAACTCTAGAACGATCCTGCAAATTTAATTTGATTATCATCATCAATTGCATACCGTTCGAACTCAACTTCGGTCGCGACCTGTTCTTGAGTTGCAGAACATTCAATTCGATACCAATCAGGTAATTAAACACATCATTATACTCTGTTTATCATGGGGATTAAAAGCCCCAATATTAATTTCATTATTAACATCGATTTCATGCTCAATTTGAATCAAATCAAACTAGGGTTCTTCGCAAATTTGGGGGTTCTGGAAAACAGTGTTTAAATTCAATTAAAACTATGTTTAATCGCGTTTTAGAGCCTTGGCTCACTGGTTAGTCGCGTGTGTGTGTACCTGGGGTCCCGGGTTCGACCCGGCCAACCCCCTTTTTTTTGTTTTATTTTTTTAAAAGCTATTTAAATACTATAAAAATATGGAAAAATTTCTAAAAAAATTATAAAAATAAATTATTAAATTTCTTTTATTTTAAATCTTACAAAACAATTTTCTGTAAATTTATTTTATTTAAAAACTTTAATAGATTTTTTATAAAATATTATTTAAAATATTAAAAAAATACTTATTTTTATAAAATAAATTCTAAATCAAGATTAACTATGAATAATCATGAAAATCATGAAAATTATATAATATTATTTATAAATATTATAGATAATTATTTCTATAAAAATGACACTTTAATATTTTTAAATACAAATTAATATATTTTATAAATTCACAAATTATTTATGAAATTGTGGGTTATTTCTCGTAAAATATATTTAAACCAAAGGTATAAATTAATACCTTATTATTAATCAAAATACTATAAATGTGATTATCCTTATTTGTAAATATTATTGGATAATTATAAATTATATATTTAAACCATGTCATTTTTATAATTAATTCTAAAAATATTTAAATACAATATGAAAACCCTTTTAATGGAATCAAAATATAAATAATTATTTAATAAGTTTAATACTTATTGATAATTATTAATACAAATAGAAATCTATAAAACATTGTAACATATTGCGTGTGTGACACGTGTTAAACCAAATCAACTCAAACCTTACCAAATATATTCATTCATATTAAAGACTCAGTTACAATCAATAATAGGTGGTGAACGTGTTTGATCGTGCATTGCCTAATTCTTTGAAGTTCTTGTTCATATACATTACATCAATTCAAGGTGAGTTCCGTGGCCCCTTTTTTATGCTTTTATAATTGTTTCAATGTTTTTCAAACTTGGGGGAAAAGTATGCTCACCCGTTTTCGATGCTGTACAATCTTACGTACAATTTCATACTTGGAATCGACGTGATACTATGCTCATATTCTAATACATACATGGTGTTATTCTATTCTTACAACCATTAATTCCGGGTTAGGAACCAACGGATAGGTATTGGTAGTACTACTGGGTTGACACCCCCACCCTTCGACGATTGGTTAACTTGCGAGTTACCAACACAGCTGCCAGCAATCCGGCCAAGGGTGAATATATTCCGTCAGATTTATATGCATAACGTCATTAGGTTTGGTTGTCTTAAACACATGTTATGTGGTTTGTGCTTGCAGTTTGATTCCACATCAAAACCTATACAGCATCAGTTACATGTTTTAAATTTAAACCTGCGGAACTCACCAACATTATGTGTTGACATTTTTGAGCATATCTTTTCAGGTGAACATAATCAAAGAGGATAGCTAGTGCAGATGCCTTAGAAGAGACCTCAGGATTTCAATAGTTTTGCATATGTAATATTTGTCATTTGTTTTCATATTTGAACATTGTGTGATTTGGATTGGAATCAATAAGACTATGATAGTCGTGGAACTGACTAACCACGACACAAGTCACCATTGTGTCGGGGGACGTCATGACACGAGAAGTTTGCATGTATTATATCTCTGTATTTATACCAAGTGTTATGACGATCCCGTCCGTCGCATCCTCGTGTTTCCGCTATAAGCGGGGGTGTGACATTACAACAACTTTATATTCATACCACAACCCATGTGTAAATGTTACATCAACTTACTTCATATATTACTGCATCAAATTACATTCTTACATCAACTTACATAATATCAGTTTTTGAGTCACTGTTTACATCAATTTACATCATATTACGATTTGTTACATACTGTCAGTTTCACATAAAATACACAGAAACATTTTTTTGTCTAATACATCAAACACATTCCAGACATTTATCCAGTTTAAGACATGTCAAACATTTGAATGCTAATTCGTCCCAAAATATTTTTATAACACACTACAACTCAGGTTTAACATTAGATTACATAAACGAACAAATACATACCACTTTTTCATTGTCCATGATAACATATTTCCAACACCACAATTTAACTTTTGAGATTGTAAGCCTCGGCCAGCACCTTTTCCTTGTGAACGTTATATCCGATAGCACTATTCTCGCTGCATATTTCTTTCTTAGAATTTTAATTTGTGACTTCAATGCTCTTTCGTTATTCTTGAACCCGCAGTCAAACTTTGCCCCTATTTTGCCCATGAACATCTCCATATGTCTCATTGAAAGATTCCACAATCTGTGTAGTTTTTCTTAGTTGCCCATGGTAACTCTAGTTTGTTGATGCTCGTTGTTTCAATTCTCCCGGCTTTGCGGTTGCCCATTTTCAGCAGGTATTGTCTGAAGATATGTTTCTGTATACAATTTAACATTTTCCTATGACATATCTTATTTTTAAAGAATACGTATTAAATACTTAATATAACTTTTATTACTTGATACTGTCGTTAACAATGAAAAATAATTTTGTATATGTGATCTTACCACTTTGTAAGGTGTGTCTTTTTTTGATACTCATCGTGGTCCCCAAGTTGGACAATGCTCTCTGTAGGGTCCATATTGTCAATGAGAAAAGTTGACGGGTTCTTTATATAAAAGACCAGTAGGTAGAAATGTTTCTTTTCAAATATTGGAAAAAATACAAGATCAAACCCTTTTAGATCTCTTTGGCTTTCATCCCTGCCCAACCCTTCGAAGATGTTATTGGTAAAAGTCCTAAGACATTTTTCCTCGTTCATGAACAACCACTCTAACTGTAAACAAAAATAATAACAGTATTGCTTTTATGAAAGTCACGAAGTAAATTCGATACATGACATGCGTTAAATAGGTGTACTTACAAATGGTTGATGGCAGACAAACAGCCTGCATGGTGAATCCTTGCTTCTTAGTTTTTCCACATTATTTAAGACCGCAGCCCAGCAGTCTATGATGTTTCTATACACCTCTCTACAAGCCTCTAGTGTTCTTAAAATAAATATCTCTGTCCTAACCCCCATTTGAGTGTAACTTGTTTGCTGCATTAATGTAGCAATCAACTTTTATTAGTAATACCAAGCGTAATAAAATGGGAATTTTTTACCTTGGTTCTGCCTTGAAGATTAATTCCCATATTGCGTCTTCTTCCTTGTTGAACAATGGGTCTATTGTTGTTACCCTAATTCTGTACGGGGATTTTACTTTTGAGGAGACCATTCTTTTCCTTCGTGTATTTCTCCTTCATTCTTTATTGTCTTCTACCTGTTTCTCTGCATACTACAACAATACTTAACAATAACCAAAACTATGTAGTAATTTATTCCTTATTCATTATTTTAAATCAAAAGAAATCCTACTAATATTTGGCATAAAATATGCTTATCAATCATTACCTCCAACAGGATTTGCATCCTCCACTTCCTGTGTTAAACCTAAGCTATTGCTCGGTCCATCGATCCTTGTCAACTGTTCTACTTCTGGTTTTTTCATTGTGCTAATCCCATCAACTAATCATAAAAACTAATTATGTTAAAAATAGTCAATACGAGAACACGTTCCCCAATAATGCAGTGCCATGTAATATGTAGTAGTGCAATGTAAATTATTTAAAGACCTCGTTTTCCCGCTCCACAGATTCCATGTTCGTAGCTTTATCAACAACAACAGAGATAAGATTATGTAAAGAAGGCCAAAGAAATCTTCAGTACACTACCAACTTTTTACCACGTATTTTAATTCATTTTACCTAGGGGGTTCATTACGTATTTAATTTAACTTATTTATATATCTTTCATCCCCCCTTTCACCCCTTTTACAAGGTAGCGTGCTGTAATTCTTTTTAAGTGTAATAAAAAATACTTATTCACCTATTTCATCATCCTGCGTCATCCCCAAGTTGTAAGACCGTCCACCAACGTTGCAGTCCTTATCCACTACAATACAACAAATAAATTTTTTAAACTTTTTTTAACAGAACATATAATAATAATGTAACACATTTTCTTTATGTGTAAATAAGAATCTACAATATAAACTTCCCCATATTATTAATACTTCATATATTAATTATCCTAACTAAATTAACAAAACTTATTTTATTTTTCCCACTGATCAAATTGAATTTATTTGTAACATCATGTAATTCATTTTTCCAATTTTTTGAGGGTGCATCTTCATATTTGTATTTTACCTAATTTAGTCGGCTCAATGTTATCATTTTATGTTAAACCCAAGCTGAAAGATGGGGCACCCAAGTTTTGTGCCTCTGCTGCTACAACTGAAAAAATAAGTTATTTTATCATATATGAAACATTCTACAACAAATAATAATCCTCAAAATCTAAACCAAACTGATCAAGATAAGTAGAAAACTTTACTAATATTTAAATCAAGTGGCTACATCGAAATACTTTAATTTGCTAAAGAATTATTGTTTGTATTTTTACCTGTCTCTATTGTAGCAATGTTATCATCTTTTGTAAAGCCGAGGCTGAATGATGAGGCTACAAAGTTGGATCCAGGATGTACTATAAAACACATGCCCATATACACAAGGAAACGTTAGCGTAGATGACTTTTTTAACTCTTACAACACAGTACACTGCAGTGCGATGTAACAATACATTTCATTCAAAGGGAACGTATCTTTATACATTACCTCTACCTATTGTCGACTTCCCAACCTCCTGCGTCAACCCCAAACTAAAAGACGGTCCACCTAAGTTGCATGATGTATTATGTGGCACTAGAAGAACACCAACATTTGGAATATCAATTATTTTTAATATTTTTGTATATCTGTACCGAAGTGTGTAAAACGATGGACAAAGTTGCTAACCTTTTATTCTTTTTTTATCCAGCTCCTTTGTGAACTTTTGTAGCACATTTTTTTGTATCATAGCCGCATTCTCCTGCTCACTTGCTATATTTTTAAACCTGTGATGAAACATAGTTTCTATAGATTTTTTTAATGTGAAAAGTTACTGATTAATCACCCAAATATAGCAGCAAAGTTTTGACGCCGACCTTTATCCGCTGGTTTTTCCACGTCTACTGTATTTGTATCCACCTTTTTCCCGAACTTGTATTGATTACTTATTATATCACGTTTAGTATAACCTGGAGAAAATTAAGTTTAGACTTTACGTAAATGATTAAATTCAAAGTAAAAAAAGAGAGAAACCAAAATTTTAACCAATGTAATAACAAAACCACAATTTTACATACCTCTGATGACTTTTGGACCAACGTCTTTATTAACCTTTTCTGATTCATCAATCTTTCCTTCTATTCCCAATGAAGCTTCTTCTTTTCTCCCAACATCTTTTTGTGGGATGTTCTCCAACCCCGGTCTACTTCCATCTACGTCAAACTTACACTACTTATTAGGCAAAAAAATGGCCATGCTCTAAATTTTACATGATATTACATCATGCTACATTAGGTTACACTATCCAAATATGTACTAACCACATGAGATCTCTTTGACTGTAAACATCAGATTACAACATAAAATAACGATATAACTTTGCACTAGGTTAGGTCAGCATGTGCAAGTTTTATGTGGTACATTTATTTTTTCATTTATTTTCCTACAAATATTGTAGTATACTATACCCCTTAAACTACATTATGTAACACACTGTATTCAACAAACTTATATTTTATCCCAGAAATTGTGAAATTTCATATTACATTATATTACATTATGTTACCACAACCTGTTTTTTAAACCATTACCTTCATTTGTTATGTTTGCCTTCTCAAGCATACTCTGATCAGTAGTCCTGTTCTTTGGCTCTCCCTCTCCTACATTTTTGTTTCAACAGCCAAGTAATTTGTGACAGCAGTAAAATTAATTTCAGCATCAATATATAACACACAACACTCACATGCATCAAATGCTTTTTATTCGCCTTAATTGTAATGATAAAAATAACTATGCAATAACATATCTGTTCCTCCCATCTCTTCCCCACCACATACCACTTTGCAACAATCTTCCAAATTTACGTGCTCATCATTTGTACTTGTTCTATCAAGTACACTTTTGGCCAACAACTCTCCTACTTTTAGGATTAAAATGACCATTGAAAGTACTTTTAGGTTATAAAGTTTAATAATAAAGAAAAACAGTAAAGAAGTACTTGCTGATGTCATAGCTTCTTCGCCATAATTTGTTTCGGACGGTTCTTGCACATTTACTGGCTCATCATTTGTAATGATTCGATCAACTACACTTCTGCTTGATAGGTCTCCTCCTGTGACAATTATAATTATTACATTGTTTGGGGGGCATCAAAAAATATAATATTTCTTTAATAAAACTACAACTACATACCATAATTATATATGTTTTCCTCATTTTTAAAAACATCCTCTTCTTCACTTTCAATCAATGGTTGTCTCTTTTCATTAACTTCCATACAAACCTTAAAAATCAAATCATCTAACAATTGTTGGTTATCAATATTATCTTGTGCCTTACCATCATCCACTTTCATAGGAGAGCATAGTAGTCTCGGTTTATGGTTGAACACGCTTTCAAAAGTACACAATAATCTATCAGCTCCATCGACATTATCTCCCCCCTGCATTTCTAATATTCCCAACTCAATTTCTGTCTTTAACTTCATAACTTTCTTCATCTTTTTATCTAGACGATCGAAAGTTCCCTGCAATGTATGTTTAAAAAGAACAACCAAGCAGAAACATGTTCATGTTCTTAATTACACTGTATTAAATTGAGAAACAGTACATGTTGTTTTACTTCTTACCTCCTTATCCAATCCAGAAGCAACATTATCATCTTCCGTAGTCATTCCTTCTTTTCCTTTACCCCGACCATCAGGTCCAATCTCTAATAACTCACCTCTACCAAATCCACCTTTTGTTATTTCAATTTTCTCTCTTATTTTCAACTTCTCAAAATTCCAAGACTGCATAGCAGGTTTAGATTTGTCATCCTCCATACCCGGGAAGGCCATCCCACGTACGTACAACAACTGTCAAACAAAAGGCGGAAAGTGAACATTTCTTGGTTGTCCACCAAAAAACTTATTAACAAAGGATAAAAATAAGTAAATTCATGTCAATTCTGTTGCCCCCAAAGCACATCAGCTTACACTAATATAAAAAGTATTAAAAAATATATACATAAACTTGTGATGGTGTAACATACCGTAAGTACAGTTAATGGGCCAGTGTATGGTTTCTTGTTTTTCCGGTCCCAAGTCAATTTGCTGGTTTTAAGTTTGCTAAGCAGATAAGCACACCAATTGATCTGGCTAACGTCAAATCGGTTGTTAAGGAGGTAGATTGCATTCAGTTTACATTTCCCATGGGCATGACATTCCACCATAGTAGACAAGAACAACGCCAAAAAATCGAGTTTGAAGTGGTTGACGTTATTATCTACTCTATTCGATATCCTAGTAACTATATCTGCTGGTGATATGTATGAATCCCCATATGAACTCCTCCAATCCTCAACCTCTGAACTTTTTACATCTGCTTCTTCAAGACTATCTAAAACAATCGCTTTTTTAGGAATACCAAGTAATTGGTGTATTGCCTCCTCATCAACATTTATTTTCGCACACGGCAAATCTAACTCCATTGTTTCTTCATTTAAAACATCTAAAACATAGTATCCTAGTTTTTGGGGGATTCCATCTATCTTCATTGACAAAAGTTTACCAAACCCCATTTCTTCCACAACCTTACGCTGTTTATTGTTTAGTAATGTAACGACTTTTGTCATTGGTTTGGGTGAGCATCTATTAATTATCAATGGATAGTTTTTGAATTTCTTAAGCCCAAAGGGTTTTTCCTTATGTTTACTACTTTCCTTATCTACCTCACTATAATCTATCTTCCGCTTAGTACCACTGCTACTTTCCACACGTAACAGTTCTTTCCCATAAACAAACATTATCAAATCATGACTACCAACATAACATCAAATATACATTTTATTCCCGTACGTTTTTAATTTTTTCAGGCATGACAATAATATTTAATTTATAGTAAATTAACCTTATTTATCTCCTACAATTATATTTATTTATTTCAACTACTTATCCCAAGGAAAAGACAACTATAAAATTGTTCTTACCTTTTAACGTGGTTTTCTCTTTTTTATCAGAGGCGTTATCCGTCAAGTTCCCCGTCAAACAAGCCCCTGTTGTTTTTTGAAGCAAGCGTTAATATTCATAATAATTTTTTTACTTCATAGAATAACTTTTCAACACAATCTTACTCTTTGCGTTTTGACGAACACTAGTTCCTCCAGATGACAGTAATGAAACAACTGGCACATCAGTCCCTTCATCCAATCCTGTTTTTGAGGAAAAGTAAGATCAAAACTCCCCCCACTCAAAACAAACAGGCTATTTGTGTTACCATCAATTACATGACAAATTTTACAATAAGACAGTTTACAAATCATCATCCTACTAAATAACACCTTACCATTTTTTTGCCTACTTCTTGCTTTAGCACGAAAACTTGGGCCCTCTGAAGATAATAATGAAATGATTGGCATGTTTGATTCATCAGCAGAACCTGTTGTTTTATAAATTGGGAGAAAATATAATTGTTACAAATCGAAAGGTCATAAACGTTTGTACTAACATAACAAATATGATTAGGTAATGACAAACAAACCTTGTTTACTTTGCCCAGCAGTGTCTATCTCTATAGGGCTCTCGGCTGTGTTTGTAAAACGGCTGAAAGATTTAACTACTATTCTTTCACTGCTCCGAACTGTTTATTACAATTAAGCGTAAGGCGGTTAGAAACACATACTTGTTATTCAAACTACATTAGAAACTACAAAAAATAGGGGTGAATTTAATATAAACCTCTAGAGTGTCTCCATTTATTCGAATTACTTGTATGAAGGATATTCTTCCGCCTTTTGTTTCTGTTAAATTCCAAAAAAACACATAAGATAAAACAAATCAATACGTACTTACATGTTCTTAATCCTAGAAAACATGTTTCCCCCAACCCCCCCCCCCCAACCCACTTCAGTACCTCTTTTACATGGTCTTACATATCCACATACAGAGTTAAATTGAGTCTTACGATGGCTACACATTTCTTACATGTTATTACTAACTTAATTATACATAATTTTACAATGACTCCTCCTTAATAAAACATAATTATAATTTCACTCAAACACAATTTACTTTAAAACTGATAAATGATTACGCAACTGAATCATTGACTAACTAAAATAACTACAAATTTATATTACATCTTACTTACAGATACTTACAAATGACCCACTCCTTAAGAAAACGTTTTAGTAACATAACTATTTATCTACCGTCTAACGGTACCAATTTTTAACTGTCTAAACAACTACAAAGCTATAAGTATGTATAAAAAACAGCACCAAGAATATGTTATATCATTGTTATGTCCCATGTTCCTCTTCTTTTAAATCAGCAAAAAAAACCCCAAGTGTATAAGTAACAAACAACTATATTTAATGTAATTCAAGAAGGGGGTTTCCAATTATCGTTTTTATTAAGTTACTCTGTTCGGCCGTTTCATTGAACACTAAAGGCTCATTAACATAAAGAAACAAGATTCAGTTGGTTGCAAACACCAAAATTTGGAATTTGGTTTACATAAAGAAACACGATTTAGATAACATCTAACTGTTTACATAACAAATACAATTTCACAATCTAGGGTTTACAAGCATTGAAGGACGACCAAAGTAAAAAACATCAACAATGTTTACAATTGGTTGCAAACACCCAAATTTGCTACTTAATTTCAAAACTCAAGGATCAAAACAAAATTTGGAACGTAATTTCAAACCTGCGGAGATGCTTAAATGACTTACCCAATAGTCGTTTCCTCCATTTCTTCTCCACCGAACTGATTGTTTATGATAATGTTTAAAAAATTGTTGTTCCAACGATCTCACACAAACCCGAAACGATTAAGCAAATTTTTTCTCTGAAGGGTTACTGTTGCTCGAACATGATTTCTTCGAACAAGGAAGAAAAGGGGGAAACTGAACGAGGGGGGGAGGTTTTGAGTTGTAGAAGATGTTTCTTTAGATATGAAAAATTTTAAAAAAAGTGGTTGTGAGGTTGATTGATTTGACGGATAATTTTTGCATCCATGTGTTGGTACTGTTAGTACTTCAGAGACCATTGTGAAATTACATACATACCCTTGAAAGGGGAAGTCAAACCTGCACCCCTTAGTATTTTAATACGAAATATTTCTGGCCCTTAGATCAAAAGTGCTTTATAGATCAATGGTTCACATGGGGTTAAAGAGTTTTGACAATAACAAGGGGTTCTCATCATAACCTCATCCTATATACACATATATAATATATATATATACATATAATATATATATACATATAATATATATATATATATATATATAGGGTTTGGTTCTAATGAGAACCTTTAGTTTTTGTAAAAACCCATTAACCCAATTTGGTCCATTGATTTACTTTGGAAGACAAGAGATCATGTCATGTGTCCATTAATTTTTTTTAATAGAAAAGGATAATATAGTCATTTAATCAACCTAAGAAAATGCAGATTGAATATGGTAGTGACAAATGTCACTACCTAATTTTCTCTTTCCTCACATATATTTTTCTTTTATATAAAATTAACTCTACATCCAATTTTTTTATACATTCATAACTTTTTTATACCGTATTGTATTTTTATAAAAATTATATCGTTAAACTCGTATCATTTTTCTCGTTAATTCCCATATAGTCTTGATATATTTTTGTGATTCAGTTCAAACAACTGCAGTTACATCACTGTAACTAGCGTGTGCACACCCAAGAACATTTAAAACTAAATGTTACACCACTATAATAAAACTACAGCAATGTAATACTAATGCTTTTACAATGTAAATCATTGTAAACCAATATGTAAAATACTTACACTATTGTTGCACCACTATTGTTGCACCACTATAACAAAAACTTACACCCGATATTACACCACTACAACTATTAATAACGTCGTGATTACAACAACCTAACAATCAAACGACATTACATCATTAAACTCGTATACTTTTTCTATTTAATTCCCATATAGTCTCAATATTTTTTTGTGATTAATTTGGATGTCTATAGCTACATCACTATAATTAGTATTTCCAACACTTAAAAACTATTTTACAACATCTAAAACCATATGTTACACCACTACAATAAGAATACACCACTGTAATCATACTAAAATAACAAAAATACACCATCTAAAACCATAAGTTACACCATTTTACCATATGTTACAGTGTTACACTGCTGTAAACTGTAGCAAAACTATAATGAAAAATAATACGTAAACCAATGAAAACTAATATAAACCGATGTAAACCAAATGTAAAATATACATCATTACGCGACCAACGTGATTTTAATAACATAACAACCAAACGAGATTAAACCATGTAACTACACCAAGCGACATTGAACCAATGTAAACCAAATGTAATACTTGAATTAACAGAAACACTTAGTTACAATGAAATATACTATGTTTATTTGAATGTAAATTATAATAGTTACAGTGAATTAAATCATGTGATTACTTACAGTAAATTAAAGTATATTTATAATTATTTACAGTAAATTACAGCATATTTATAATTACTTACAATAAATTGTAATTACAGTACACCATGTAACTACACAACTCTAACGGAATTTCAACACTATAACGAAACCAAATAACAAAACTACATCACTATAATGAAATTAAACCAATGTACACAAATCTATTAAATAATGTAAACTAATGTAAACCAATATAAACCAAAGAGAAAGAACATTTTCTCGATTAGGATAATGAAATTTGAAAACCGTCTTTTTAAATATGCATCACCAATAGATCTTGTAACCTGGAAAGCGAAAACTATTATATTAGTTGTATAATTTATCTTGTTTAATTGTACTAATAAAAGTCGTTGTAAAAATGACTTGATGTAAGCCAATGTACTCTTCAATGCAAACCAATGTAAACTGGCGTTTCTTCAATATAAATCCAATGTAAACTAGCTTCTTTTCAATGTAAACTAATGTAAACTAATTTGTAAACCAATGTAAACTAAGCACGGATTCCCTAACAAAACCTAAACCTGTTGTAACCTAATGTAAATTAAGAACATATGTGTTTCCTGAAATAATCCATCCCTATGACTGTTGCGTTTGAGATTTAGAGAAGCTACAAGGAAATAAAGATGCAAAATCAACGCGCATAGCTTCAATGGTTGGATTTTGAGATTAGAAAGTGATTAAGTATAATATAATGTAAAATTAATTCTTATTGTTTTATGTTAAAAGAATCATATTCAAAATACAATGTATTTTATTTTAAATGACATTAAATAAATTGTTTAAGTTTTAAAAATTGGCACTTATATAAATTAAGTTATAAATTTAATGTTCTTAATTATCTACAATAATTTTTTTCAGAAACATTATCTATGGATTATTCATAAAAGTTAATTTTTTTATATAAACAGATGTAACTTATACTTATACCTCATGCATCAAATGTTGTACATTGCTACTATTAACTTCAAGAATCAAAACCCAAATAAACAAACACACGAAACAAAAAAATATACCTTTTTTAACACTTGTTGTCATCAATGGTGGTCAGAGATGGAAATAACTGGGACTATTCCTTCGTTGTCTTCAAATTCGTATTTTTGAAAATGGTCAAGATCCCCAAATCTGAAGCATAAACTTCCAAAGAACAAATTAGAGTCATCGACAGTGTGCGTGATAATAGACTTCCCAAGCACAAATCCGACCTAAATAAAATCATGTAGAACATGAATCTAAGAAATGCTTAGAACAATAAGGAAAATGAGGAGAAATTGACATACCTGCAGGTACAAAGACGACGAGAACAACTCGAACACCTTCAAGTCGCCCTTAAATCCGACGCCGGAGGTACGACTAGCATCGTAGACGATTTGGAGGAGGGAGCGGGCGGCGATGGCCGCGGAATCAACGCCGGTCATTGGCGATGGTGGTGGCAAATCACACCAAAGATGAATGTGGGTTGGGTAATGTTGAATAAAAAATAATGGTGGGTTAATTGGATTGAAGAATAGATGAAAAAACCATGATGAATGTGAGTTTGTGAATGTTGAATCAAAAGAAAAATCCTTAGAAATACTGTAACGCCCGCCTCCCAGGGCTCCAGAACACATAGTAACCAAAGAATACACAGCGGAAGTCTAACTTTAATTATACATCAAAAGTGTATAATACATCTGTTATAATAGATAATATCATTACATCAGTTTAACTATACTAAAGATCTAAATCTTCAACAACATTCTAGAACTTTATTTTTTTCTCATAAACTAGCTCGTAATCTTCAATCCCTGTAATCACTTGGCACCTAGGATGTGTGTCCATAAAAATAAAAACATTTGGGACTCAGCATAAAGCTTGTGAGTTCATAAACATGGCATTCTTTAAAATTCAAAACATGTTATTATTGACTATTGTATCAAGCAGATACAGCCATGGCAAACAGATAGAAATAGAGTAAGCACAGTATAAATTCACATAACCAGGCTATGTATACAAAATCCACTGGCTAAAGCAGAATCATACAAGCAGCCCTCAAGCATCCTATCAAGCATTGCCACATATCACAGATGCTATTGATAGTCAATTCTTCAATTATTACCAGTTATCAGAACATCACATCCCGTTTTATAAAACAGTTCAGAGGAACTCACCTTGGTCTTTAAATATTATTAAGACAAATAGACAGTTTCAGAGTCGTATTCCTGATTAGGATTGAAACAAGTCTTAGCAACTAGCTACATAAGAAAAATACTGCCTAATATAATAATGATTGGTTTTGGATAACATTTACCTTGTGTAAGCATGGTTGATCAGTCCATGCCTAATCAAGGTTAGGTTATCCAACACTCACCATGATCTTGACTCTAAATTTTATTCTTAATAATATACTAAACCTCAAAATTTATAACTAAACTTAAAATATAGAAACTTAAATACGTACCTGAGTGAAGTGAATAGAGTAAAAGATGTTTGAAATTTTGTATACTAAAATCGAATGGTGCATATATATACTTAAAGATTGAGTTTGGAAGCAATCTTCGGAACATAAAAAGATTCGTACAAACACCACACGTATACATTTGCTTGCAGACACATTCATATACATATTACACGTTGCACACATGCATACAAGTTTCGTTGCACACATGCATACAAGTTTAAGTATTACATATAATATAATTTATTATTTTATTATTATAATTAATTTAGTAGCTTAACTCATTATTCTCTTATAACTTTTAATATACAGCGTATTATAAAATTTCAAATATGTCGTTGTGACGAGCTTATTTTTCTCTACGAGTCAACCTAAGTTTCGTAAAAAACGGAGCAGGTTCGAATATAATATATTATTATTATATTCAAACGGTCTCTTATAACATAAAAATTTCATCTAAAAACTTCAAACTTTAAATAGACAATTTACTCATTACTTACTCGTTTGACAATATATGAAATGCGGAGTTCATATGACCCAAACGCTCGGGTTGTTACATTCTCCTCCCCTTAAAAGAATTTCGTCCTCGAAATTCGAAGGTTACTCGAACAGTTGAGGATATTTGACTTTCATTTCTTCTGCTAATTCCCAAGTCTTCTCGGGTCCTTTCTGACCTTGCCACTGGACCAATACTAGTGGAATTATTTTCTTTCTTAATTTTTGTTCTTGAGAATCAAGAATCTTTATTGGTTTTTCAGTAAAGTTTAATTTCTCGTCTATTTGCACGTCCTCTAATGGCATTACTTGAGTCAGATCTGCCAAACACTTCCTTAGGTTAGATATATGAAAAGTATCATGAATACCTTTCAAAGTTTCAGGTAATTCTAGCTTGTATGCAACTGGACCAATTCTTGCGATGATTTTGAACGGTCCAATGTACCTGGGACTTAACTTCCCTCGTTTACCGAATCGCATTACTCCTTTCCATGGTGAGACTTTCAACATCACATAGTCTCCTTCTTGAAATTCTAACGGTCTCCTTATGTTATCTGCACAACTTTTCTGTCTATCCTGAGAAGCCTTTAGTCGTTGTCTGATTTGTTGGATTTTCTCAGTTGTCTCGAGAATAATTTCGGTTTTGGTCAACTGATCATCCCCTACTTCTGTCCAACAGATGGGAGTTCTGCATTTCCTACCATATAAGACCTCAAATGGTGCAGCCTTAATGCTGGAATGGTAGCTGTTGTTATAAGAAAATTCAATCAAAGGCAAATGATCATCCCAGCTACCTCCAAAATCAATCACGCAAGCACGTAACATGTCTTCTAGAGTTTGAATTGTTCGCTCACTCTGACCGTCCGTCTGAGGATGATATGCAGTGCTTAAACTGACTTTGGTTCCAAGTTCCTTTTGGAAACTTGTCCAGAATCTGGAAGTGAATCGGCTATCTCTATCGGAGATAATGGATAAAGGCACTCCGTGCTTACTTACTATTTTATCAATATATATCTTGGCTAGTTTTCCTATTGGATAGCTCACACTTATGGGTAGAAAATGTGCTGATTTGGTTAGCCTGTCAACCACGACCCATATAGCATTATATCCTTTTCGTGTTCTTGGAAGTTTGTGACAAAATCCATGGTCACTCTATCCCATTTCCATACTGGCAACTCCAACTGTTGTAACTGACCAGCTGGCTTTTGATGTTCAATCTTAACTTGCTGACATGTTAAGCATTTCTCAACATACTGGGCTATGGATCTTTTCATATTAGGCCACCAGTAGTGATTTCGAATATCCTTATACATTTTGTTTGCTCCAGGATGCACTGTGTATTTAGATTTGTGGGCTTCATCTAATACTTTACCCTGAATACCTCCAAATTTTGGGATCCAAATTCTTTAACCAAATCGTAGGACTCCATCCATTCCTTGAGTCAATAATTTCTGGTTACCTATCATTCTTTCAGCCTGAATATTCTCATCTTTTAACGCTTCAGTTTGAGCATTCTTGATTGGGTCTTTCCAATCAAGCTTGACATCTATCTTTAATGCTTTTACCCTAATCGGTTTAACCCTTTCTTTTTACTGAGAGCATCAGCGACTACGTTAGCCTTTCCTGGATGGTATTTGATTTCACAATCATAGTCATTGAGAAGTTCCATCCACCTTCTTTGCCTCATGTTTAACATCTTTTGATTAAAGATGTGTTGTAAACTCTTATGGTCTGAGTAGATTACACACTTAGTACCATACAAGTAGTGTCGCCAAATCCTTAAGGCAAACACTATGGCACCCAATTCAAGGTCGTGCGTAGTATAGTTCTTTTCATGAATTTTAGTTGTCGTGATGCATAGGCTATAACCTTGTCACGTTGCATCAACACACAACCTAAACCATTATATGAGGCATCACAGTATATTGCAAAGTCTTCATTACCATCTGGTAATGAAAGTATAGGAGCACTACTAAGCTTTTGTTTTAGAAGGTTGAAAGCTTCTTCTTGCTTTGGTCCCCAGTCAAACTTTTCATTCTTTCGAGTCAAAGATGTTAAAGGGGTAGCAATCTTGGAGAAGTCTTGAATAAACCTTCTATAGTATCCTGCTAATCCTAAAAAGCTCCTAATCTCACTAGGATTCTTCGGTGATTCCCATTTCATCACAGCTTCTATCTTAGCCGGATCTACTTGTATTCCCTTCTCATTTATTACGTGACCAAGGAATTGAACTTCTCTTTTCCAGAAGTCACATTTAGAGAATTTTGCATAAAGCTTTTCTTGTCGAAGGGTTTCTAGAACCATTTTCAGATGTCTAGCGTGATCATCATGGTCCTTAGAATAAATAAGTATGTTATCTATAAAGACAATGACAAACTTATCCAAGTATGGCTTGCAAACTCTATTCATCAGATCCATGAATGCTGTAGGAGCATTGGTTAGTCCAAAAGACATAACCAAAAATTCATAATGCCCATAACGCGTCCTAAATGCGGTCTTAGGAACGTCTTCCTCGTGCACTTTCAACTGATGATAACCTGATCGGAGATCAATTTTTGAAAAGTAGTTGGCTCCTTGAAGTTGATCAAATAAATCATCTATTCTTGGTAAAGGATATTTGTTCTTAACAGTTAACTTGTTTAATTCTCGATAATCAATGCACATACGCATTGAACCATCTTTATTTTTGACGAACAATACTGGCGCTCCCCAAGGTGAAGAACTTGGTCTAATAAACCTTTTATCTAAGAGTTCGTCAATTTGCTTCATAAGTTCTTTCATCTCTGAAGGGGCTAGACGATAAGGAGCCTTCGCGATTGGTTTAGCACCAGGTACTAAATCAATACGAAATTCTATCTGACGATCAGGTGGAAGTCCTGGTAAATCTTCTGGAAACACGTCTGGGAATTCACACACTACAGGTATTTCATTCATCTGCATTTCCTTTTTAGCATCTACCATGCATAAGAGAAAGGCTATGCATCCTTTCTGAATACACTTCACTGCCTTTATTGCTGATATGATACTGGTCTTAGGGTTTCCATCACTACCATGAATTAGTAGCTTTTCCCCATCTGGCTTACGTACAGTCATCGTCTTATGTTCACAGCCGAGCCGAGCACAATTCTTATTCAACCAGTCCATCCCAAGAATAACATCATATTCACTTAAAATGGTCGGCATTAAGTTTACAGAGAATTCAGTGTTAACTAAGGTGATAAAACAATCCTTAAAGATTTGACTTATCTTATCTCGCTCACCGCTGGCAGTTTCTACAATATATGCACATTCTAGAGTTTGTGGTACTAAGTTCAAATAAGGTACTAAGGCAGTTGAAATGAAACTTCTATTTGCACCAGTGTCAAATAAAACTCTAGCATATATGTTGTTAATGAGAAACGTACCAGCTATGGTTTCATCTCCAGCTTCATTTAACACATACACTCGACCCTTGGACCTGTTCTGATTCTCCGTAGGTTGTGCTTGTGGAGGGTTCTTGCAATCACTTCGGAAATGTCCATACTCCCAACAGTTAAAGCATCTAATTTTCAGGCAGTTCTTTCGTGAATGATCACCTGTTGGACATTTAAGACATTTGGAATCTTGATACTTTCTCCAAGACTCATTTTTATCGTTCCTCCACAGTTTGTTGACACGGTTCCCTTCATTTCGTGTGATCTTTCTGTCCTTTCTTGGCATCTGGTTTCCATCCTCATTTCTCTTTCTTTTGTTATTATCAGTCATTATGCCTTCTTCTTCATATGCCATGGCACTTAATGCAATTGCAGACTCATAGGTTTTAGGGGCAGACATTTTAACTAATTGTCGAATATGAGGGGGTAACCCCTGCACGTATCTTTTTATGCGCTTTGCTTCAGGTGTTACATGCTCAGGAAGCAGTCGAGCCATCTCATCAAACTTGGTCGTGTACTGACGATGTGTCATGGCTCCGGCCTGTAGTTGTAGGAATTCTCTTTCAATTTTGTCCCTTTCAACTTCAGGACAAAATTTTTCCATCACCAGCTCCTTCGGTTCATTCCAGGTTAAAGTAGCAACAACTCCAGGTCCTTTAGCTTGTTTAACATTGTCCCACCAAAACAATGCCTCAGACCTGAATGAGTGAGTGGCATACATGACGGCTTGTATGGCTGTGCATCCACTAATTTCAATAACAGCTTCCATCTCATGGATCCACTGAAAAGTCGCCATGGCATCTCTTTGGCTATCAAATATTGGAGGTTCACATCCCTTGAAAGCTTTGTAGGAACAACCCTGCTTAGGTTCAGTTTCCATAGCAGCATCACCATTACCATTGGTGTTATTTATATGATCATCCTGCCCATTACCACTATTGCTCACATACCCTCCAGAGGCGTTCATAACCTCAGCTATAATAGTTGGCAAAGCATCTCTAATTATGCCAGCTACAGCTGCTTGGAATTGTGGTCCAACAAATTATTGTAACTCATGTTCAGCACGATGAAGATTTTCATGATCATCGTTCGTAGATGACATGATTTGCCTTCTACTACCAGGAGGCCTACCACGACCCCTACCATGAGTATTTCCTCCTCTTAGCATAGTCAAAGCCTACATGAGGGAGCAGGGATTTAGTATTCACATGAGGAATTATGATCCAGAACAAGAAATAACAGTGGCCAGGTGTCATTGCTTATCTATTGCAATTATAATGTTCTAGCCATTATCCTCCATGGTTCACCAAAACCCATTTCCTAATACCTATGCAATTAATCAAATTATCTTAAAGCATCTTTTCTAGTTTAAGTCTAGATACTATCTTTGTACCTAGTTCACTTAAACTATGGCTCTGATACCAACTTGTAACGCCCGCCTCCCAGGGCTCACCGTAGGGAGCGTTACGCATCGGATATACAGAACATATAGTAACCAGAGAATACACAGCGGAAGTCTAACTTTAATTATACATCAAAAGCGTATAATACATCTGTTATAATAGATAATATCATTACATCAGTTTAACTATACTAAAGATCTAAATCTTCAACAACATTATAGAACTTTATTTTTTTCTCATAAACTAGCTCGTAATCTTCAATCCCTGCAATCACTTGGCACCTAGGATGTGTGTCCATAAAAATAAAAACATTTGGGACTCAGCATAAAGCTTGTGAGTTCATAAACATGGCATTCTTTAAAATTCAAAACATGTTATTATTGACTATTGCATCAAGCAGATACAGCCATGGCAAACAGATAGGAACAGAGTAAGCACAGTATAAATTCACATAACCAGGCTATGTATACAAAAACCACTGGCTAAAGCAGAATCATACAAGCAGCCCTCACGCATCCTATCAAGCATTGCCACATATCACAGATGCTATTGATAGTCAATTCTTCAATTATTACCAGTTATCAGAACATCACATCCCGTTTTATAAAACAGTTCAGAGGAACTCACCTTGGTCTTTAAATATTATTGAGACAAATAGACAGTTTCAGAGTCGTATTCCTGATTAGGATTGAAACAAGTCTTAGCAACTAGCTAGATAAGAAAATACTGCCTAATAATAATAATGATTGGTTTTGGATAACATTTACCTTGTGTAAGCATGGTTGATCAGTCCATGCCTAATCAAGGTTAGGCTATCCAACACTCACCATGATCTTGACTCTAAATTTTATTCTTAATAATATACTAAACCTCAAAATTTATAACTAAACTTAAAATATAGAAACTTAAATACGTACCTGAGTGAAGTGAATAGAGTAAAAGATGTTTGAAATTTTGTATACTAAAATCGAATGGTGCATATATATACTTAAAGATTGAGTTTGGAAACAATCTTCGGAACATAAAAAGATTCGTACAAACACCACACGTATACATTTGCTTGCAGACACATTCATATACGTATTACACGTTGCACACATGCATACAAGTTTAAGCATTACATATAATATAATTTACTATTTTATTATTATAATTAATTTAGTAGCTTAACTCATTATTCTCTTATAACTTTTAATATACAGCGTATTATAAAATTTCAAATATGTCGTTGTGACGAGCTTATTTTCTCTACGAGTCAACCTAAGTTTCGTCAAAAACGGAGCAGGTTCGAATATAATATATTATTATTATATTCAAACGGTCTCTTATAACATAAAAATTTCATCTAAAACTTCAAACTTTAAATAGACAATTTACTCATTACTTACTCGTTTGACAATATATGAAATGCGGAGTTCATATGACCCAAACGCTCGGGTTGTTACAAATACAGAGAAAGAAAATAGATGGGCTTTGAGGTTGGTGAAAAATGTGTTTGTTTAGATGATAAGATCATGAAAAGAAGAAAAACTTTTGTGTTAGGAAAGTATAGAAATCAGAATATACTAAAAGACATAAATGCCTTCCATCTCATCTCAACCTTTCATTTGGCATCTTTAATTTTTACATTAAATCTATGGTTAGATATAAGGTTAAAGAGTTCTTGTAATTTGTAAGGGTTTTCATATGAACTCAATCATATATATATATATATATATATATAATATATATATATATATATATATATATATATATATATATATATATATATATATATATATATATATATATATATATATATATATATATATATATGTAGGGTATGGTTCAAATGAGAACATTACCTTATTGTAAGAACTCTTTAACTATTTTTGGTCCATTGATTTAACTATTGAAGGACAAGATCATGTCATGTGTCTTTCCTTTCTTTTAAATAGAAAAGGGTAATTTAAACATTTTGCATATATTTCAAAAAGTCAAAAAACACAGATTTAATATGGTGGTGACAAGTGTCACCACCTACCATCTTTTAATTCACCTTAATTTTTATTTTTATTTTAAAAAAAGTTTACCCCTATATTTTTAAAACCTCTATAACTTTTTTATACATTGTTATTTTTCTAAAAAAATTACACCATTAAACTTGTCTTATTTTTCTCTTTAATTCTACTATAGTATTGAAAATATTTTAAAAAAAATTTTGAACGTTAGATATCACAATAAATTACATCATGTTTATATGAATGCAAATCACGGTTACACTAACCTAACATAAGGGTTACACTACACTAACATGATGGCTATAGTCTTCTACGGTGATGTAACACAGTGCAACAGTTAGTTATAATAAATTACACTATGATCTCGATTACAAATTTTAATAGTTACAGTTACTTACATCATATTGTAATTTCTTGTAATAAATTACAACAAAAAAATATATATAAACCAACAAAAATAAAACCTACTAAAATAATTTTATATCCATCGTCCAAAAATAATGTACTATGGTATGTGGTAAAAAAACAAAACCTTATCATCCCCTTTATGCAAAAAAAAAACCAAATGACATCCTCATTACGACAATCTAAAAACCAAATGACATTACATCATGTTATACTAATGTAATTTTTAGCAAAGTCGTAACAAAAAAATCTAGTTACACTGTTAAATACATTATATTACACCACTCCAACTAAAAGTAGCATAATCATTACAACAACCAAATGACATTACATCAATATAAACCAATGTAAACTAATGTAAACCAATATTAACTAATCTAAAACGATCTGTAAACACAAACGAATCATTAACCAATGTAAATCAAACGTTTTTTAAATGTAAACCATATGACATTACACTATGTCTTAATGATTTAGTACTACGTCTAGAACAAAACAACCCAAAATACTAACTAGCGTAAATAAAAAAAAAGTATTGCTCGTACACAGTTACATCAAGTTACACTGATATACTACTGTAACTTATAGTAAAACTGTCACGAAAACCAGACTGTAAACCAATGTAAGCTATTGTAACCCAATGTAGATCATTGTAACAAATATGAGAAACTTACAAAGGCAACATAATACACAAAGGTTAAGCCCGCTAGAGCGACAAATGCTATTTGAAATATGTTATACCTGCCAAAGCGATAATCAGCAATGAACATAGATTAACAGTTCCATAACACTCACAGTCAACAAATTATAACCCAAGCAACCTACTAAATCAAGCAGTACAAACAGCCTAACTCCCATAACCTCCGAATTCACAAAACCAAACCTGTAGATTCGATTTCGACAGACGGCGACTCTGAAAATGAGAAGCAGAATACGAATCGCCGGAGAAGAGACCATGAGGGTACAAAACAGCGAAGATACACCCAAGCAGAATTCCAGCAACAATTGCAACAACAATTCTAGATCCACGAACCGATTGTGATGCGTTCGTCGAGCTTCGACATCGCTCGCTGTAAGGCGATTCATCCCACGGCGACGAGCTCTTCAACGGCGGCTCACCCACACCGCTTGAAATCATACCGGAGCTCGTTCACAGGCGCCATCGTTGATGGTTCGGTGGTTTAGCGATGGGTTCATTGATTCATACACAGATGGAATTGGGTGGTTCTAGAGGTTGAGAAATTGGGTGTTTTGATTTGAAAATTATGAATGTTTTTTCAATAAAGAGACCTGACATCTTTTAGGAAAAGTACAAATATTAAAATGACCTTTATGCCCCTAATCTCATCTAAGCCATTCAAATGGAATCTTGATTATTTATTATTAAATCAATGGTTGTGGTTGGGTTAAATGGTTCTCACACTTTATAGGGGTTTTCAAAAGAACTTTTTCCTATATATATATATATATATTAATAATCTACTATGTAGGTTTAATTTTACAGTGGGTTAAATTATTTTTTTTATTATCTGTTTTTCTTAAATAAGAAGACTTGACAGAACCAAAAGAAGTGTTAGATGAGTTGATATTAGCTTTTAATTCCTAACTTTGTTTACGGTTCGAAACCCAATTCCCTCTTTTAATATGTTATTTTTATCTTTCTGGTTAGTTAAATTAATAATGTTCGTAATAATATGACATGATGTTATATATGTTAGTGAGCAATTATTATTGTCTTATTTGTTTATTGTTTGGAAAAACACATCGGTTCAAATATAATTCGTTTGAATTGACGGTATAAAATATGTTTCGGCATAAATTTAGTTTGGAAACGAGTTGGGACAAATATAATATGTTTCATTCGACGATATAAAATATGTTTCGATGTAAATTTAACTCATAAACGAGTCGGGCGTTTTTGTAATATATATATTATCACATCGCATACGACGTCAATACATGTTTTATTATATAAGTTTTGAGTTGATCTACGTTTCGGCCGAAATTTGTTAGGGAAAGGAGTTGAGTAAAAAATAAGATGTTTTCATTCAATGGTATAAATTCGATTTACCATACGTTTCGACGTAAATTTAGTTGGGAAACGAGTCGGACAATCACGCCGCAAACGCCACCACAATGCGCGACGGGTACGGGTAAAAAACTAGTTCTTAGTAATATCATTAGTGTTCACTTAATTTTTTATTTTGAACATTACTTTTTGATCGCTTGAGATGTAAACAAGATTTTAATAAATATATTTGACTGAGGCTAACATGTTCAAATAAATGTTAAAAATTGATGGTGTTAAGACACCACCATACAAGTTTACTTGAGCGCTTTGGTCTGCAATTTACTAATAATTCAAGTTTGTAGTATCTTCGGAATCAGTTTTTCTCCAAGTGACAAGATTTATCGGTACAAAGAACAAGACTCACTTCGGAGTCGGTGGACATGTGCATTTACTTAAAGGATCATGTTGACGCGGTCAATGACGCAATATTACTTGAAACAAAAGTGCATGATGAAGAGATGAATGATAGAATTCTTCTACGTATCCGATTAAGAATACTCATATGATGTGGTGATTCATTTGAAATAGTACGACTAAGATAATTACTAAGACCACGAAGACGACGAATAAATTATAATAAAAATGTATTACTTTCTAAAATTGTGTTATTTTCAAGAAATATATTTTCTTTTGCCCTTTAAACTGTTATAAATAAATAAAAACTGAATCTATGTTGCTTAATTTATTTATGGAACACAAATCATAAATTTGTCCTACCTAGATGAAATCTATTCCTAGACCCTACCTAAACCCAACCCAACCCAACCCTGCCCGGTTCTTAGACCGAGCCTATCTAACCCTATCCTAACCGGTTCTATAAAAACCCGCTCTAGCCCAACCAAGAACTTGTTACAGCAAAAACCCGTTTTATACATCTCTATTAGTAGTGAGGCGCCCCAAACCAACGAATGAAAGATGTTTTTTTTTGGTTTTATAGTCCAAATTTCACCTGGGTTTTTAGTTCTAGAAATGTAACATCATGGCCCAAGTTTGTGCTCATCATTACCCCTATTAATTGGCCTATTAGTTGGGTATTTTCGTATTCATCATCAGCGTAATAGACATGCACAAAACCTTAGTTTCATTACCGTTATTTACAGAGTTTGTATGTTTGTTTAACACTATCGGTCGATTAACAAACGCTTATGAATGTAACAAATGAATGTAACAAAATTATATTATCTGTTTAGTAAAAATCTATTCATTAATTTTTCAATTAAATAAACAAAATTCACTTTTCGTCTAGCTCCATCTTTTATAAGATTTTTCTTTTTTCCAAATCTTTTTTCTTGTCGCCACATTTCCCCTCTCAGTTAGACGTGCACAAATCTAATATTTCAAAAAATATTTGATTAACCGACTCGGCTAATGATCAAAATAGTCAAAACCAATTATTCTAGAAAATCGGTTCAGATATTAACCGGTTTAAGAAGATCTAAACCCTCCCCAGTGAAAATAGTTAGATTCGATTACTAACCAATTTATGATATTCGGTTTAAGAAGTTCTAAACCAATTCGTTTCGGGCATGGCCTGAAACGAGTCCCGTAAAGCCCAATCTTATAAGGCTTGAAAGCCCATATTGAAATCTGTCTTGATCAACGTAATGCCCACGTGATTAAACTTTAATGAAATATGAGTTAGGATGTTGTGTCATCTAAAGTTATGAAATAAGGGCATTCACAATAACTTTGTATTTTAGGAATTGGAAATGGTTGCAAGTGTTGTGATAAAAAAAGAAAGAAAAAACTGTAATTATTCTTTGTATATTTAAATAATCATTGTTCAACCCTTATAAATATTTTAATATTTTTAAAATGGTTATGAGTGAATGAGCAAGAAAAAAATAATGATTTTTAGTATAATTATAAAAATAGAAATAAGAAACCTGATCTGATTGTTTTAATACTTAAGTTTAATATTTAATAAAGAATTTATATTTTTAATTATAAAAACCATTCATATGTAACTATTGTTTTCTTGTTATGCCTGTTTTAAAGGTTTTTAAGATCAAGCAACTTAAATAAAATATATATATATATATATATATATATATATATATATATATATGAAACTTTATAATTACTTGGTAACTATTTTCCTTGTATTAACTTATATTAAACAGTGTTTTGAACTTTTTTTATTATAATCTTGAACTTCAGTTGAATTTGAAAAAATTAATTACTAAATAGTAACCAATTTCCATATGTATTTCATTCAGGTAGTTTGATTATAGAAATATTTAAAGTATGCCACAAAATTTTCATAATAATAAAACAAAACAAAAACTATAGTGGATATTACTGTTATAAAAATGTGAGTGACTTTAGTAAAACTTAAAACTCGGTAATTATTAGCGGGACATTCTCTTATATACGGGTGCAAACACGCCGAGCTCGAGCTTGTATAAGCTCGAGCTCGGCTCATTTTAGTTTAAGAGGCTCGAGCTCGGCCCGTTTCGAGTTTTTTTTAAGCTCGAGCTCGGCTCCACAAATACTTTTCAATCACGAGCTTACCCATTTATTATTTAGTCATCATTTTAAACATCTTTTTTTTTAATTTTATATATATTTATAAATATACATTTTTATGTATAACACATTATATAACTGTTATTATCATAATTCTATATATAATAAAAAATTATATAAATATATAAAAAAAATTAAATAAAAATATATAAGTAAAAAGCTCGTTAAGCATCGCGAGCCAGATCAAGCTCGATATGTGAAGCTTGGGTTCGGTCTCGATAATTAAAGCGCTTTTTTCAGGCTCGGGCTTGGCTCAAGCTCGATAAAGCTTGTTTGTTTCAAGATTTTTATCGATCCGATCTCAAATAGCTTACGAGCAACTCGGCTCGTTTGCACCCCTAGGCTTATACCATTTTTAGAGGATTTTCGACAAATACTTTTAGTGTTAATGTGTTATCTTTCACATATAACACAGATAATTTTGAGATATTGTTTAAAAATGTGACAAAAAGTTATGTGTAAAATTTATCGAGTTATCCCTAACAGAGAGAAGATCTCGAAAGTTCAAAATTATAATTACCAAATTCAACTGAAATATCATACCATAAATCTTCATATAACAAACAAAATTAATAACAAAACAAATAAATTATAAAAAAAAAAGTTTTAGTTTGAGACAGTTTCCGTCATCTAAAATTGGAGCCATCCTTATTTTCGATCTTGTGATTGATCCCAACAAAGACTGTTTTGTCAAAACGGGCCCCCATTCAGTCATTCTTGATGTGATTTTAATTATCATCATTGTAAAAGATAATATGTTATACGGGCTGTGTAGTTTTATTAGTAGTATTAGAAAATCTAACTTTAGTTTGCAACGATTTAATATAATTGGTTTTACATAATCTGACTGGTTTTACATAATCCAAACTGTTTACACCAGATGACTTTCTGACTAAATTTTCTAACTAAATTTTCTAACTAAATTTTCTAGATCAAACATGACCCTAGTTACATAATATTGTTTAGCACATATACTCATAGATCACTAGATCTAAGAAAATAATATAAATTTGAGTAGTCTAAACATCTTATGTTGAGCTAGTAAAGAGAAACCTAAAAAACCAACTAGTGGTTTAGCATCTAATTGGTGTAACTAGGTTTACTAGGCACGCATGACTATTTTTTATTGTGAGTTTAAAAGGAATAAATAACAAAGACATGTGTACGTTTAGACCTCTAATAGAAAAAGGATTTGAATCGTATCCTCCCTAAGATGCAAAGAAATAAATTATTTAATCTACATATCACCAAAGTGAAAGTTGATTAAATAATTGCACAACTTGGATGATGAAAAAGCTTAGTGCCAAAATCAAATTTCATTTGGAATTGACAATATCTCAATATAGGACTTAATTACCTTTTTAAGTGGACTTTTCTTTCTAGAATTAGTGTTTGTAGGCCATTGGCAAAAAGTATGATGTTTTTTATGAAAAGGGTGTGATGTTTGATGATGAATCATGAAAATTCATGTTATTCAAGACCAATATGATTTTGCTTCTTGACTTTTTCTGGTTGATTGTGTAAGAGACGAGTTCTAGACAAAATAATAACATTAAACAAAAAATAACTCAAGAGTTTTCCAAATACAAATATCATGAAGAAAAACGTGAAAAACCAATATATAACAATTCACCGTTGACGTTTTTGAAATTAGAGAGACGTAAACTAATAAATTCGTATCTTTAAAAAGTTTTTCAAATTGTTATAAATGTTTCAATGATGATTTTAGTGGCTAGAATGTTGTGGTTCTAGTGTCCATTCATTGTGCTTGTGCCCGCAATAACATGGTGGATGGTTTGGTGGACAAGGTCTATTCCTAAGCACTTTATATGCCCTATTGTCATTTTAATATGTGTGTATTTAATTTGAGTTAGTGTGATTTGTAATCATAGATCATTTGTATGTACTTGATTATGAATTTTAATGATGATGAGTTTGATTACTTGAATAGCCTTATCTAGTTTATGTGTTGGGTTTGAATATATTTTCAAAAATGATGTTTAATTTGTTCGTGTAGATCAGGTGATAAAATAAGATTGGAACGAAAAGGAACATTTTAGCATTCACACTTTTCTTGGGTTTTGATAACTCATGTTATTTTAAATCAATTTATATTTCTATACACATTATGCTGTACAAAACATGTTATATATCACTTTCTTATTATTGGAGATGATAAAAGCTCGTAAGATATGTTATTATTGATTATTATTATTTATAGAAATACAAAAAGATCAAGATCATTACAAAGAAAGTCTAATACATATAAATAATAGGGTGGGGTTATTCTACAAAGTATATTTTACTACAAAGTGCGAGAAGACACAATGAGACTAAAAAGTCACAAAAAAAATTATATCTCACAATTTAAATCGAATTTCAAAAAAGTAATTCGGAGTCTCTGTTGCTCCCATTGTCCTCTTTCAGAAAAAAATAAAAAAAAAAAAAAATTCATTGTGTATTTTATGACACAATGACGTCATTTTGTCTTTCATAATGACACAATGACGTCATTGTGTATTTCATAAATAACACAAAACGTTAATTTTTTATTTTTTTATTTTTTGTTTATATTTTTTCTTAGCGAGGACGGCTAGGGGAACAAAAGCTCGCAATTATTTTTTTAAAATTCGATTTAGATTGTGAGATATAATTTTTTATGACTTTTTTGACTCATTGTGTTTTCTTACAATTTGTAGTAAAAGTACACTTTGTATTTGAACTTTTTTCTGAATAATATTTTCTAATTATAATATAAATTATTATAATAAATTTAACTAAGATATAATCTGTAAGTTCTTACAGACCAAAGACTATTCAAATTAAAGGTGACGAAATAGGTGTGTCATAATAGATCAAAACATAATAAGATTTAGCTAAACTTTATCAGAAAGAATGGTATTTAACATTTTTAACCAGATAACTTACAAATCACAAATAATTATATCCGGTATTACAAAACTTTTATTCAATAATACCTAAAGTTGTAAACGCCTCAATACAGTTACAAATTTTAAAGCTTTGATGTATTTAACAAGTTACCATTTTAACTAATTTTAATTTTAATCGACACTAAATTCAATCCAAGTTAATTTTACTTTTTCGGTCAAACAAACCTAATCCAACACATCTAATCTAACACTTCAAAATACAATCTAAAAGCGTACAAACCGGGTTGTTTTCCCAAGCCTATTATGGTTTTCAAACCAGATTTGGTTTAGGTCAACAAAAGTTAAACTAGTTTTTGTCTGAACCGTTTTCAATTCCAAATCAAATTTCAAGTGACGAGGAATAGTACGGTCCAAACTAGTTTTGGTTTTCTACCAGTTTGGTTTGGTTTTAATTGGATTCAACAAAGAATCCCATCCCATTCAAATAAACGTTACGATTCAGTTAATAACCGATTTTTTTCAAATCGATCTCAATACTGGTTCCAGAACCATTTTTCTACACCTCTGCATTCATCTAACTATTCGTTGACCTCCAATTTGTTTCACTCTGTAACCAACACGAGGCACCCATGTTGCCCATTTGACATCTTTAAAGAATGCGATCCAAGAAATATGTGTAGACCAATGTCGATTTATTAACACAATGACATATTATTTAAATTCTTGTATTTAACTAGTATCATTCATAAATAATTATATTTTACTTGTTGCGGATAATTTTTGTTGGTGACAAAATTGGTCGAGTAAAAAGGACAGGTATAGAACGATAATACCAAATGAAGAAAAGGTGTAGTAAATGGAATTCTTAAGAGCTTACTAATAAAACTACACAAGTGTATAAGTGTATAACATATTATTCGAGAAACTGAAAATTATTTTTAAGTGTGAGACCAAAGTTGGGTGTAAGTGTTTCCTTTTAAGCTTGTTGTTGTCTAACTGTTGATAAGGTTGGTTAAACGTACTAGTGGATTTATAAGTGGACTTATAAGACAGCTAGTTAGAGATATTGTTTTTTTTATTATTTATAATGTTGTTTAATTCTTAAATCCGATGTAACTGATCTTACTAGTGGACTTATAAGACAGCTAGTTTTTATCCGTTCCAGTTTCACAAACGTTGATCAGTGCTAGAGGAATTGACGATTCTCTCTCCTCTTCCACAAACTTACTTCCTCTCTCTCTCTCTCTCTCTCTCTTATATAACATGTAAGAGTCTCTCTCATCTCATGGACTATCACTGACCAAGGATATCGGCTTCTCTTCCGTACCCTTTCACTTCCACTAGTAGGGACAACTAGCAATAGGGACGATTTTCGTGGGCAAATTGATTGGGAACGTAGTAGAGGTGAAAAAAGAAAAACTCTTTTGGGAGCACTGGCTTGGAAGCAACCCTACCTGGAGGGTTAAAAGCGGTTTGTAAACCCCTATAAGGAAACCGGTAAACACGATTGAATTGGATTAAACCAAGTTCCAGACCGGAACTGGTTCCAAACCCTAACTAATTTGACCAAAAATCGGTGTTTACCATCTTTGACCCAAACCGGTTTATATCTACAACCCAATTTGTACACCACTAGTAAAAAGGGGAAAGGTGGACATCAACAAAGATGAGAGATGAAGAAAGATGGATGGTGACATTTTTGGTCAATACTTTTGTGGTTAAAATTATGCATATATTTAGTTTTAAAGCAGGATACATTTAGATAATATACCGATGACACGCCATCAAGTTATCGATCAACCATCTACTTTAAATTTCTTACTTTTAAATTGAAGTAGTAAGTTTTTATTGGTTTAACAATTCGATAAAGTTTGACATGTTAATCTAACCCATTACTTGTATGGCAAGTAAAGAGTTACTCTTTATTTATTTTAAGTTTAATTATCATACCATCAATAAGCTTCTATTATTACCAATGTTTTCAGAAACGGATCAGACGTCGAACCGGACGCCTTACCGGTTTGGTGGTCGGACCGGTCGGACCTGATTTAAGAACCGGATGACGTCATAATTATATATATAGTATATTATATATATATATTATATTTATAATCAAATATAAGTAATTTATATATGTATTTTATAGTTATATATAAAGCTTAAGTATATTTGGGTGTGTGTGAATGTATGTCTAATAATATGGTGAACACTTTGTCCCACATTGGTGTGTGAACAAAGTAAGGTTTGGTTTATAAGTAATTATCTTACTACTCTAATGTATCTTTATAAAATATTTTATCACAAGTACTATGCCAAAAGATTGGATTTCCATCAAACTCGTGCGTGCCCGCACGTCCCGCGGACACGAATGCAGCTCGAAAAACCCGGGTCCGCGTGAGGCAGTTTTTGGAACTCGTTTTAGTTTTTGATCTAACACACTAATTTATAGTTCAACACCCCGTTTTTACTCCAAAAAATCAA
The DNA here is from genome assembly GCA_024085815.1 of Flaveria linearis. Lineage (NCBI taxonomy): Eukaryota > Viridiplantae > Streptophyta > Magnoliopsida > Asterales > Asteraceae > Flaveria > Flaveria linearis. The sequence goes on from JABSNV010000373.1 coordinate 68,316, forward strand.
AAAAAAAAATTAAAAACGGTCGGAACTGGTCCGGTTCCCCGGTTCATCTCAACCACCGACTAGGGATGAACCGGCCGGTTCGACCACTAAAAAACGAATCTTACATGACCGGACCGATCCCCGGTTGAACCGGTCAGACCGGCCGGTCCGATCCGGTGATGAAAACACTGATTATTACTGATACAATTAATCTTTGTTAATCATGTACATAATTAATCAAATGTTATAATTGTCCCCCCCCCCCCCCCCCCCCAAAAAAAAAAAACAGTCGATAAAAAAGAATATATTATTATTTTAAACTACGGTCTTCCTTGAAGAATGCTTTAAAGTTTAAACTCCACCAAACACAGCGGATTTAGAATTTTTAATCCATTGTTCTACTATTATATATTAACTTATTTATTTTTATATAATAAAACAAAAGGTCACAGTCGACCGAAAATATGAACGTTGGTTGCGGTGGCAGCGCGCTTAACGTATCAAAATCAAACACTTCGTTTTCAAAACAAAAAAACTGTCGGTCTCCCTCTACAAATGTCATTGAAAAGGAGGGATAGATATAAATATATAAAATATTAGTTTCTTGATGATAAAGATGTATGTTACAGTTGAAACATATAAAAACTCCACGTGTCATCTTTTATAATAAGTATTTGATATTATTTAAATATAAGATATCCGTATGTCTGTGTTAAATGAAGGAAAAAAATTGAAATACATAATATTTCACTAACACTACGATTATTACATGAACAAATCGTTATATTTTTTGTTATATTTCATATTTAAAAAGTTTTACCTTTTACATACAAACATGTATATTATCTACATAAAAACCGTAACAATTACTCATATACATTTCGCCTTTTAAGCATATGCATGCATATATTTAAGTTGTGTGTAGTTAATCTATGTATCATAATAAAAGAAAATTTTAAGATCACACATGGCATAATTTTTACCATCTAATTTTAATTATTTCGATTCTCTCACCTATTAAATAACTACGTTAAATACTAATAATATTATTTAATTCTTTTTGAGATTAAAAATTATTTTTCAATGAATTGAGAAAAAGATGTTTTTATAAATGTAACTTCTAAATAAATAAAATTTTAAAAAAAAGGAAATTTTCTAAACAGCAAGCATTTTTAAAAATATGAAATATATTAAAATGGTTTCTTTAAAATGATTTTTTATAAAACAAAATAACTAGATCTAGAAGTTATAATAAGGAAACTTTTATTATTAATATTTTTAAAACGGTTTATTTGGAACAAAATGTCTATTAAAAAAGCAATAAGGTTTAAAAATAAAATTTTTAAACAATGATATCATTGTTTTATTACTTATATTCACTAGTATGCAATTTTAGTTATATCATTTTATAATTAATAAAATTTTATTACTTATATTTTCATATTTTATTTACTCAACACGTAAAATACTCGAAGTAATAATCTAGTATTACATATGCCTGACATGCAAATTTATAAGTGAATAATTTATGTTTTAGTTTTAAGAGACTTGCAAATGTGGAGATTCTACATGAAGTGAATAATTTTGTTTTAATTTTAAGGGAGAAGAGTAAATAATTCACTTAAAACGTTTGTTGTATTTAATTTATATAATACTAATTATTAATCTGGTTATACATCATGGATTGTACTATGTGTATAGTAAGTTGCGTCCATCTCTTTTTTTAATCTTTAGTATTTTTTATTTTAACCCGATACTTTTACGTCTTTTACATTTTAACCACAAGATTTTTTTTTACTTCCAGTTTTGATCCCCTACATTTCATATTTTAAACATTTTTCATTTTTCGGTCAATATTTTTGAGTTAACATGTTGAAATGTGTATTTATGGTTCAACGTTTTTACGATTATTTTTTCTTATTTAACTACCCCGTCGCACGTGGTGGTCCTAGATCAACTTACCTGTTGTTCTAGATCTTTTATGATTCGCATATGTGGTTACATGTTTTTACGTCTACTTTTATTCGGTTTTATTTTTTTCTTTTTTAATACGAGCATTGTCAGTATTGGTGATCACTGATGGTGGTGTATCTGCTTGACATGATTTTACGTCCGTCGTTGTAACGAGGGAAACTTAATGCTAGTTTATATTATACTAATTACCAACTTTTATATGCGTAATAGTGTTCTACCTTATGCACAAGGAGTTTTACAAAAAACATTTTGACTTTTCACTTTTTGACCCAAATGTTTCATATTTTACAAAGTAACCTTCCAAATTTTAATCATTTATACTCTAAACCCAAAACTTTTCATCTTTTGTAATAATCTCATAAAATTTTATACTTTCAACTTTGGTCCCTATAAACTTTTCATATTTTGCAAATTTTCGCCTTACGTTCATTCAAGGTTTTGCAAGTTAACACGACACAAACATGCATGTAGATTTTTCATTTCGTTCTAATTCTGTAAGTTAACACAGCACAACATGCGTGTGTAGTTTATCGTTTTTACGTTTATTTTCCCCATTTACCAGGTTCGTCGCAACGCGTGATTCTTAGATCGATTTAGTTGTATTTATATTTTTTACGCTTTGGTCTTATTTTTTCATATTAACACGCTGCAATTTAAGTGTTGATGATCATTAATGATAGTGTGACATTAGTATTATTGTGCACAATTTTACGCCCTTAGCAAAGCGAAGAGCTTAATTCTAGTATATACTAATTACCAACTTAATTTGTGCATTGAGATTGTACCTCGTGCTTAGGGTGTTTTTCAATAAAAAATTTGATTTATTATCTTTAGCCCCAAGCTTTTCATCCTTTGTAATGTGACTTCATAAAAGTTTGAGTTTTAACTTTTAACCAAAACTTTTCATCCATTTGCAATTTAGCCTTATAGTTTTTTTACTTTTAACTTTGTTCCATATATTTTTAATCTCGTAAATTTTTCATTTTACGTTTCTTATAGATTTTAAAAGTTAAAACGTCACAACATGATGTGTGGTTTAACATTTTTACGTTTTGTTCTTAATTTCGTGAGCTAACTCGGCGCACTGTGTGTATTTTGTTTATCGTTATTACTTTTATTTTTTTTATCGTTTGATAGATTCATTGCAACATGCGGTTCGTATATCAAATTAGTTGTACTTTTCTATGTTTTACATTTCAGTCTAATTTATTCGCATTAACACACCGCAACTTTAGTTATTACTCATACATAATTTCAATCATATCATGTCTTAGTCTATCGTTTTATAATTAATAATTTTTATTCTATTTAATATTTTATTTACTCAATCCGTGTAATACACGAGTTTACTAAAGTTAATAAGAATATAATGTTATCACGTTGTCCTCTTTAGTTACTTTATTATAATTGGAGTATGAAAATAAAGATGAAGATAAAACGGTTTATACAATCACTAATGATGGTAATTTTGTAATTAATAAGAAGTTAATATTTTATAGAATGATAAACAAAAAATGTAAAGACAAAAACTATTATTTTTATTGTATAATAATTTGAAAGTACATCGTAAAAACTATTTTATGTTCTTTTTAACTCGATACAAGTCTTGCTAGATTTTAAAAATAATACAAATCTGTGTTCAACAGGTTACTTCTAATACATTACTGATCACAACGTTACGGCAAACGATTTATAAGGTGTAGCAAGTAATGGTCAAGGGTTTGACCCCAAAAGTCAAGATGTAGAGCCTTTGCGGTGCTTTGCAATAGGATTCAAGGTAGTAACTAAAACCTGGTATGGTTTGCAATACGCAAGTACATAAAGTTGTAACTTCGTAGGTTTGACGAACATCTGCATGCTGTGTTAGCATATGTATATAATAGTGCATGAAATCCATTATAATCTCAGTAAGTCTTACTTGATTAGTGAAGTGTTTTGTATGCTCTAGACTCTTTAACACCACACTTTAGTTACAAAAGCTTTACTTTTTATTTATTTTTAGAAAGAGATACAAGTTCTCTTTGAGCGTGTATCCAAGGGGCTAACTGTCTCCTTTGGTATGCCATCATAAGACTAACCATCGCTTGCACGACATATTCTTTTGACATATTCTTTTGACAAATTGCTCCTTCCTTTAGGTGTGATCATCCTCTACAATGTTCCATCCTTAAGACATTCTCATTACCTAGGCGTGCATGTCCCTTGACATGTTTCGCGATATGTATTGATCATGTATAACTAACCATCTTCGGTCCTATGATGTTAGGCAAAACCCCTTCCTCATGGTGTGTCTTACTCCACACAAGGGCGAAGCTTCATAGGGGCCGCCGGGGGGGGGGGGGGGGGGGGGGGGGTTCGTCAGTAGTGTAAATTTTCGTCTTGATAGTGTAAATTTTAGGTCCGATAGTAGGAATTTTTAATAAATATAAAGTTCGTCTCTTTAAAATAGTTTACTTTCGCACTCGTATCTGCTCAAGATCCGCTAGTGACTCCACACATTATACTTGGTCTGTATTTTCTAACCACTTCACTTTTCTTTGATCATGCTCCCTGTGGCTCATCTCCCAAGGTATGCCTCCTTTTGTATAGACGTACACGGTACACCCTGTCACATGACTTTTTGCCTGATTTAATTCTTTGTTTTGTTCCTTCTCTCTTCTATTTCTTCCTCTCTAAATAAAACATTAAATTTTGTTATTATAAGACTGCTTGCAATTAATCAATCTATAATTTAACGTTTTATTCAAGTTATTATCTAAATCTAACCAATTTAATAGTTCATTCTCTCCCCAAAAATATTTCTTAATGCTTTAAATCATCCTAAAATGTGTGCCTTTGACTTAAAACGAACTATATCAACAACAAAGATCAATTGCCAGTAGAAATTAATTATATAATCAACTGTTTAGCCATACTAAAACACAACGAATCAACTATTCAAGACACTTGATTCTAGTACAACACATTCAACATAAACATTTACCTTAAATGAAATTGGACTTTAACTTTGTGATCCCTATTGAAACCCTAATACCATATCGTACAACCTTGCTTCGTTCTTTCTACTATTGCACAACCTAATGGTTTATGATATCATTCAAGCAAAGGATTTTGGATCCACTCATTTGCATTGTAGAAGACACCAATCAAACCTTCAAGTAGTTTTTAAATTCTCAGTAATCTAATTGTTAATCATTGCCTCTAATAAGGGATATGGATGTTGTGAACATAATATTTACCGAGCTATATTGGTTTTACAAACAAGACAAATAGTTATCATAAGTCTCAAATTAATTCAATGGTGGATGGTGAAGCTAGTTTGCACATTCTAAATCTCCCCAAAACAGTTGGATCTAATCTAAGGTTTAGCATATACGTGTTTGAATGCGTTAGTCGGTTAGAGAAACGCATTAACGTGAGAGGCCAAACATAGTATTTGCTTTGTGGTCGCGCGGGCTAAAAGTTTTTATCAACATATATGCTATCACACTTACGTTGGTCATGAGGCACGACATGCCAATTTCCAAACATGTGAAATAACGTCATGTAGCCCAAGGCGCAAAGTTATGTTAAGCATGATCTTATGTGATTTATCCATACAGCAAATAAATTGTCTATTTTAAGGTCTAATTAAGTATTTTATAAGTCAATAACTATTTAGTCAATAATTATTTATTAAAGCACATTATAGATAATATTCTCATTGATCATGCAAAGAAAAAAATTCAAATAAAAAGTGTATTTTTGCTACAAAGTGTGAGAAGACACAATAAGTCAAAAAAAGACACAATGAGTCAAAAAAATACACAAAAAAATTATACCTCACAATCAAAATCGAATTTCAGAAAAGTAATTCGGAGCTTTTGTTTCCCTAGTCGTCCTCAATAAGAAAAAAAATAAACGAAAAAATAAAAAAATAAAAAAATTAACGTTTTTTTATTGTGTCATTTATGAAAGACACAATAACTTCATTTTGTCATTATGAAAGACACGATGACGTCATTGTGTCAATATAAAAACACAATAACGTCATTGTGTCATATAATGACACAATGAAAAAAAAATTATTTTTTTATGAAAGAGGACAACGAGATGAACAAAGGCTCCGAAGTGGTTTTTTTTAATTCGATTTAGATTGTGAGATATAAATTTTTTGTAACTATTTTAGCCTCATTATGTCTTCTCACACTTTGTAGCAAAAATACACTTTTTAGAATAACCTCACCCTCATGCAAATATGATTGAATTATAGAATCATTAACAACTAATATCTGAAAAATAAATCCAAGTGATGTGACCAAAAGAAAAGAAGGCCTCGGATATCTTTATATGCAACAAAGTGTTAACCTTCTAGAAGGTCTCAGGTTCGATCCGTGGAAACGGCCTCCCACAAAATGTGGGGGAAAGACCGCGTACATCTTCCCTTAAATGGGACGGACCCTCCCTAGACCCTGCGAAAACGCGGGAGCTCTTTGCAGCACCAGGTACGCTCTTTTTTATTGACAGGAAAGAAGCAACCCAAGTGCAGCACCTGACGCATGGTACGACAACGATTATGGTGGTCTGCTAATTGGAGGGAGGTAGAGGTGGAAACGACGGCGTTGAGACGCAATAATCTATCAAAATTTTTTTTAGAAAAACTGACTGGAATCTTGAACTAAAACCGAGCTAAAAAAATGTTAATTGATTTCATGTCTACCCTAAGGCTAAGACCATATGTAATGATTAATGTCATTTTCTTAAGAGACATTTTCTACCATATATGCACTAACTAATCTTCATTTTTTTAGACAAAAATATAAGTAACGGTTAATACATTTTAATGCCCCTTAAATCATTATTTAATTATAAAATTTATGAGAAGTTATGATGTTATGATGGAAACGTCCCCCACCTATAAAGCTCCCATAATGTCCACCGGAGTGGTGTAAGGGCGTTTTAAGATGTTATAATACTTCTTAATGCCTTATAATATCCCATTATATTTGGTCTGGAGGAGAACTACATGTACTACTAGTCGGATAAAAGACTACACACCTACCAGCTTACCTTGTTCATATTGAGCCAGACATGAAAGACGCTCTTTAAAGTGAATAGAAGCAATTCCTTTTATAGGCTTAAAAATTTTTGTAAATCAATTCAAATAGATAAGGGAGTTCCGAACCAGCACCAATCCTTTTCTCGCCATTTCTAATGTTCTAGGCGAATGCAGTGCGGGTGAAAACCCAATAGATCCCATTTTTGTATCACTCCACATAGCTCACGACCCAGCACAAAGAAATCTCTTAGATGAGCGGATGCGAAATTGGATATATCAACAAAGCAATTCCATTCAAGTCGTAGTCTCAATCCCATTCAAAAACAGAAAATTGAAAAACTAGATCAATAAACTAAAATAACAAATGGAACAGGGACAAGGCGGCAACGGCAATGGTAACACGTCACCCTCTCTAAGGTTTGCATCAAATGGTGACAACTAGAGATTTGGGATAGAGTGTGACGCGACAGAGATGATAGAAAACCTAGGTGACTCTGATACCATGTCAAATATTGAAATACACAATTATATTAATATTGAATATGTTGCGTTACGATATATATTATAATAAAAGAAAACCTTAAATAGTTAATTGGAGCCATGACTCAATACTATTTAACCTTAATCTATGTTTTAATAACGCTTTATTATGATCAGTCTAATCAAAGACTGATGAGATATTACGATCACAGATTCATGAAAAAGATGTCAAAATTATAAAGGAAAAAAAAACATTCAAAAATAGACGTTAGAAAGAAAAAGAAAAAGAAAAAGAAAAAAATAGAGTGTCGGATGAGACATCCTTTTCATTCACATATATACTCTCACCGACGACATCCCACTTTGGTCGTTACCGACACTTTGGCATGCCTCTCCATTCATTCAAATTAAAATAATATAGCTAACATTCAAACTATATATGTAGCTAAACGTAATTATATTATATTTATGAAGATAATTAAAAATGCGTAAATTATTAGTTAATGACTAGTTATAGAAATGTCAAAAAGTCACTCAAGCTTAATTTAGTGCCACTTAAGTCGAATTTATATACTATCCTAAAATGTGTAGAAATATTTATGAGTTGTGTTTATTCACATCGAATCGATGACGGTATCGAAAGTTTAAAAAACCTTTGATCTTGGCCATGGTAATGACTACATGATGGATTCTTTGATGATTTTGGAATGAAAACACTTTTGAGAACACGAATTAGAAGAATATGCGTCTTATTCTATCGTTTAGTTTTTCTTATCTATGCTTTGTTTATGGGAATCATTGGGTAATGTAAATGGGAGAATCGTTTGCAAAACTCATTATTATTTTTATAATTGTTTTGTTTTCTCCTGTATCAGCCAATGAGTAATAAACTTTGCCTGTTCAAAAATAAATAATTTATATTCATATTTAATATATCAATAATATAATAGTATCATAAATATGTTTAAGTTAAGTTTAATTTCAATTATTCAAACTAAGATTAAATAGTCATAATCGTGAGAATTTATACTACTAATTTGACTAATAACACTTTTAATTTTTATTTTATTATCAAGAACTATTTCAATGGATTAATCATCATATATTTTCACCCATCTTACTTTTTATTTTACTCGATTTCGCTTGTAAGTTTTTCAATTTCGTTCATAGTCATCATTATGAGCAAAATCAAGTGGAAATTATTTATAAATATGAATGATTGTGATATTAAGATTGCTCTAAGTAATAAATTTGAAATATCAAGATTGCTCTTAGTAATGAAATTGAAATTTATAATATTATTAGTCAAATTATTAGTATCTATTATTATATTGTTTAAATTATTAAAATCTAATTTGTTTTATATTTAAAAAATCTTTAGGTAAGAGTTAATAAAATATAATTATGGTTAAAACAATTTAAACTTATCGCCTTCAAAGCACCTAGGTATGAAAATAGTAAACACAAGGGTTGGGTTTAACTAGAAATTTAAGCTCGCACAGTGCATTGCATTTGTTAACTTCGTTACGTGCTCTGCGATGCACACATTAACATGGTTAAGTACATATAAATACGTATGAAGTTGAGGCGTTTTTATCTTGAAGATCAAAACATAGATAGAAAACGACTATAACTCATAAATTGAAGATTAATGAGGTAAAAGAATAAAAAAATAATTTAAATAAAAAATATAAGAGACGTAAAAGGAATATTAAAAAAAGAGAAAGAATGTAGCCCATAGAAATCGACCCGTGTGACACGGCGCAAAAACGAGACCTCTAACCAATTCCATCATCATCAACTTTGTTGATGGAAATTAAGGTAGTACTAGTAAAAATAATCTCAAATAATATTTTATAAGTTGTGTACTATTTTAGCAGTCTTAACTTTTTATTTGTAGATTCTATTTTTTCTTATTTTGATACAATTTAAAGTAATTATACTATTTCTAGACTTAATTTTATATCCGATCCGTTAGGTCTCTGCTGATAAAATTTTATGGTCTCTCTTTTTGTTTGAATCTAAAGTATAATTTTTTAATTTTGGGTTTGATTTAAACTATTAGTCCGTAACTAAGCTTTTTTATTATTAACCAAAGATTGTAGCTATTGAATCTATATAGTGTTGTCCTTTATGAGAATGAGAGATGAGTATTGTCATAAGAATAAGATAATATGAGTGTGTGTTTATCATTCTAATAAAGTTTCTATATTTTTTTATAAAAACTTTGTTTAAGTTAGAATATTTTTGTGCCAAATTTAATGTTATTTTACTTGGGATCATTCTAATAAAGTTTCAATATTTTTTTTATAAAATCTTGTTTAAGTTGAATATTTTTGTGCCAAATTTAATGTTATTGTTACTTGTAGTTGGTGTATGCTAAAAAGGGTTAGAGTACACTTCAATCGTATACTCATAATGGTATAATGCTATTCAATTTCATAAAATGTTTTATAATATTCAATAATTAGTTACTATGTAAAATTAAATCTTTTATTTTTCGAAGTTCGTTTTATTTTTTGCCAATAATCATATTATAAAATAAAATAAAAACATAGATTCGAAGGGAACTAAGTTCAACTAACTGCACATGTTGCCTGGGCAGACTCCATTTTTGTTTATAGTTTTGACCAGTGGCGGATCTAGAAGATAAGTTTAGGGGTAACGTAAAATTTTCTTTTATCGTACATACAGTGGCGGAACCAGGAATTATTTTCTACGGGGTCACTACTTTTTATTATTAGCTTCTAACGAAACAACATAAAAAAATTTGGTTGTTCGATTGAGTCGAGTCGGATCGGGTCGGAGTAGAAATAATAAATTGCATTGAATTGTTAATAAAAATACAATACAAAAAAAATAATGTAAAGCTTATATATTATTATGTTATGTAGCGTCTTCATCTTTTGATGCTTTATTTTCACAACAAAACGATTCGTGTTCTCTAAATTTTAAGTTTAAAAAATAACTAGATTCATTAAATTAAACATAAAATATCTGTGAAAAACTAATAACCATATAAGAGCATTCATAATAGATTCATACACTCTTTACATCATCTATTTTTATTGTATTATCATTTACTTTTAAAATTGAGTTTTAATAAATTTTTATAGAAATTTGAATATGAGGCATACTCTCATCATTCTAACAACATTCCTAAGATTTCGATACAAATTGTCAAGGTTTTTAAATAAAAAATAACAGAAACATCAATTATTTTATTTTCTTTCTTCTTTAGCCTTTTTTACATAAAAATAAATAAAATGTGTATGACCATTGAAAAAAATGTATCCTTTTGTTATGTTATATACTAGTATTAAGCTCACAACGAGAGGCGTAAAGCCATGCCAAGTAATATTAATGGCACACCACCATCAATGACCACTAACACTAAAGAAACCAATAAAATGAAGAAAAAAATCAAATGAATAGTAGACGTAAAACAATTTAACCATACATTTACGCAAGCAAAAATAAAACAATAAATAAATTGATCTAGGACCAGCGCGTTATGACGTGACTGTTAAACTGAGAAAAATAAGTGAAAAAATGTTGAACCACGCACGCACGTTACGACGTGTTAACTCGTAAAATTTAGACAGAAACATATAACAGAAAATTTGTAAAATTTGAAAAGTATAGAGGATCAAAGTTGAAGGTAAAAAATAGAGATTAAATTATAAAATATGTAAAAATATTGAGTTAAATAAAAAGGTTAAAGATTAAAAAAAATAAATACATCCCATAAAGCACATAATACAACTTACAATGCATACAAATAATTAGTATATATATAATTTTTATTTTTGGGCATCTTATTGTATTGGGTTGGGTAATGGGTATTTTGGGTTTTTATGTTATTTGATAATGGGTAATGCTTATTTATGTTTTTATAGAATGTTTTTATTTTTTATAGATTATTAGACTTTTACTTATAAAATTTAAAACTTTCTATTAAGTTTTGAGTTTAAATTTTTTTAGGGGTAACGTAATTTTCTTTTCAGGAGTAACGTAAAATCGAAACTTTCTTTTTACATAAAACGTAAAAAAAAATTACACTACCCGTAACAAGTTGAGGGGTAGCGGAGGCTACCCCTCAATTGTTCATATGTCAGCCCCTGGTTTTGACCAAACCTTAATGATCCTTCGTTTTCTGTTTCGCCTATCACTCACACTTTTGACTTTCTTTACCAACTTGCCCCTGCATCCTACATTTGTACTTCTTGCTTTACAGGTTGTACGTTTCTCATCAAAGACCAACATATAGGAAACACGAGCCACGATATATGATAGCTACATGCGTCTGGTGGACTTGGGTTAGGTGCACTATGTGTCACGTTCAATGTCAGATTGTCCGTATAATCAGTCTTTGTATAATGTAGCTAAATACAATGATGTTTTGACAAATTAAGAATTATAATTTTTTACAACTTTTATTTTATCGTGTAAAAGTATTCATAACTTATTCATCATCGTTACCTATATGGTTATATTAAAATTATTACTTTTTCTCCTTTCTTTTCAATTAAATAATATTTTTTATATCTTTATTAATATTTTTTTTCTATTACTCACAATCACTTTAAATATATTAAAAACATTATAAGATTTTGAACTGTATTTCCCAAAAATACAGATTGAACAGTAAATTTTTCATTTACTTCACTCACAACCACTTATAACCATACCATATAATATAAGGAATACACTCATATATATGTAGGGAACGGGCTATGAATGCTCTTAGTTGTATGTTATATTCCTTAATTGTGTACTGATTGTGACAATAACGTTATTAAACATGTTGTGTGACTTGTCTTATTGAAATGTTTATATTTAATTGTGTTATACGTATCATGTTATGTAAATATTTTTATGTTAAAGTTAACACCTGATCAACCTCTTATTATTCAGTTGTTACATGAATGGGTCACTAACCGTATGAAAAGCTTGTAAGGGTTTAAAATGTTATCTTGCAATATGGGACACGATCACTTGTATTGTTTTCTCCTTTTACAATCCAAAAACACTTTGTTGAAAAGAGTAAGGACTCACAATTATCATACACACAATCTTAGAATATCAAATTAGTCATAAAAACAATAAGTTGTTATCGACTCCATTTGGAAAAGAAAAACCCTCGAAATCAATTGGTTGATGTTTGATTGATTAATATCTTTGCTTAAGTCAAGCTATATAGATGACGGTGATAATGATGGTGACGTTGTCCTTTTTTTTTCCCTTGAACATCCAATTAACCTAGTTTTACCCTTGAATTATTTTAAACTAATTTACATCATTTAAACTAGGTGGCTTAATATGGTCTATGATCAAATTTGATATTTTTAATAATTTTTGGTCTTTAACGTGACATCCTGATGATAAAGCGATGCGTTATTTAACAAAATGTTATGAATTCAAATCAAACAAATTGATGGTGTGTTTATTTAAAATTATCATAGGTGTCAAGTAAAAAGTTTACGTGTTCGTTGTTAAAAAATATAACGATTTTTCTAATAGATTTTATTTTTATTTAAGTAATTAATATTATACAATTGTTGATACGAGCATATTGAACTATTTGTGCAGCATTAAAAAAGATTAAAACTATGATATAAAGTTGTAACAACTAATTTAAGATTTGATGTTTACACGTGTGCTGTTTTGTTGAATTTACGAGCTTTGAATGATTGAGAATTTGAATAATTATAATAATTTTAAAAGACTGGCAAATAAAATGACTAAAAAGGTCGTTAAATATGTTTAAATTCTATCAAGGATAGCCAAATGGTAAATAGCGTATCTCTTTCATCAACTGATGAAGGTTTAATATTATAATTTCATGTTTAATGTTGTTAAGAGTAGTTAGAAATAGATTATTTGCTGGTATAAGAAAAACAATATATTGCAGTGGGTATTCATCAATCGCCATGTGAAATCTAAGTGATATTGGAAGTTCTAGAAAATAGAAGGGACAAAAACAACAATTTATTACACTATGATCCTTATTTTATTATTAATTCTTAACTTAATTCATTATCTATGTATTTAATGGACGTTTTTATAGAACTACTAATATGTATTCCATCGAGGGTAAATTTTGTTTATCAAAGGTGTAAATGTTCGTAGCATTATGTACGTGTGTTTCTTGCTATAGTGAAATGGAATCAATTGAGCATGTTATGGTTATTCAAGCAATATAATTATTAAAGCAATGAAGACGTGAAAATTTGTTGAGAAATAGTTGCATTTTGGCATTTCCTTCTTTAAAGATTCATGTGGTAAACCGAGACTAGTTGGGTTCGGTTGGGAGGTCAAATACAAAGTTTGTGATTATCAAAGTTAATGGTTTTACTTCATGGCGGGCGGGTCATTTGGTTCGGTTACCTTTGTTTTCGTTTACACTACTTATGATCGCCTTTTATACACTATACACAAGTATAAATACAAGTACATTAATGTTGTGGTTTGATTCTTTATTTTTTTTTTAATTTATGTATTAGCAGGGCCGGCCCTGAAGGGGGGCGGGGTGGGCGACCCCACCCAGGGCCCGATCTTCTCAGGGGCCCGGAATTTTTTAAAAATTTATATATATGTATTTTTTTTAAATAACTATAAACTATTAATAAACTCATTAAAATGACCCAATAATATTTTAATTATTTTAATCTATTAAGCACTACTTTAGAGCTCATAACATTTTTTAAATAAGGGGTCTGCTAAAGGGACGCCCAAATGGATATCTGGACGCCCTGCTTACGGGCCGTAAGGGCCTTCACGGGCCGTATGGTCTGACGCTAGTCAAATCGGTCATTCAGAAACGTAATTCAAAAACGTAACGGGCCGTGAGGAGATAACGGTCGTAGGATTACGGCCCGTGAATTTCTTCACGGCCCGTATGGAAATCATCTTACGGGCGTGAATTTGATTACGGGTCCTAGTTTCACTTTTAATAATTTGACGAGATATATTATTCCTCGTTTTTCGTGTAATTTTGTATTTATTACGTTATTTGATATGAAGTAATATTCCTCGATATTCGTGTAAATTTGTATTTATTACATTATTTGATATGACGTAATATTCCTCGATATTCGTGTTAATTATGTGACGAGATGCAATATTCCATTTCAACTACTATATAAACGTTAGTTTATAAATTCATTTCATAATTCAACGATATAAATTCATTTCATTTCAACTACTACATAAACGTTAATATCTAACGTTACGATGTCTTTCTGGGATAGCAACTATTATTCGGTTCGGAATCTAACTATTACCCTCAGGAGGGTTACGGTTATTACGATAAGGCTGCTTCAAACTATTTAGGGCAGTTCGCGTCCAATTACGGGGGGAATGACGGCGGCGATGACGGGGGTGATAACGGTGACGATAGCAGCGGGGATAATGACGGTTCGGGTTCCGTTAAAAGAGGTTTATACGACACGAATCAGGTATTAAGATATATCATATTTAATTTTACTTTCATTTTACTTTCATTTAGTAATAACTAACTAAAAATATTAAATTGATTAGGTTTTCTCATCTCGTGAAGAATTAGTTGATTGGGCAACTAACGTGGGGCGAGAAAATGGGTTCGTTATTGTCACCAAACGTTCAAAAAGAAATTCGAATGGTTTGGTGGTTAAAATTTGGTTGAAATGTGATCGGGGTGGTGTATATAAGGGAGCACCCACTTTAAGAAAAAGTGGCACGAAAAAAAAACAAACTGTCAATTTGAATTGCAGGGTAAGTACCAGATGCAGAGAGATGGGTGGATTATAGTGTTGTGGATGATACTCATAACCATGAACCTGCTGACACACCTGGAAGGACATGCATACGCAATGAGGCTCACCGAAATGAGCTTTCTACTGTAAGGAATCTGTCCGAGCAAAATATTGACCCTCGAAACATTCTAGGCCACGTTGAGGGAACAAAATCCCGATAACGGGTCTGGTTACGAACCGTATATAATGCTCGGGCAAAAAATAAAAAAGTCCACCAGAATTGGTGAAACCCCAATGCAGGTTTTTTTTTCTATACTACAACAACATCAATATATTTACACCCCTCACATAGAAGAACCGACAAAATACGTCGACGGGGTTTTTTTTATACATCCCACATCTCACACATTATGGCGTGCGATACCCACACGTGCTGATGATTGACACAACATACAAAACTAACTTGTATAAAATGCCGTTTGTTCAAATGGTTGTGTGTGACATCCACCCTGAAATCTTTTTCTGTTGCTCACGCATTCATTGATTATGAGCGTGAAGCCAACTTCAGATTGGGGTGTTAGAGCAACTAAAAGCAACGCTGGCAAGATAAGTGTATGGAGCCCCGTGTTATACTACAACCGACCGAGACCTCGCTCTGATGAATGCGTCAGAAGAAGTTTTTCGAGTGCTGTTCGATACTTTGCAGATGGAATATTTCGGAAAATATTGTTAAACATTGTAAGGCGAGCCTTTTCAAATGAAGAGTGGGGTGCTTTTCAGCATGTGTTGGTCGCGGTACTTATTAACTCTGAAACGGAGGACATATACGCTTATAATTCGACCGGCTTTATGCAGATTGGTTGTCCAAACATTCAAGTAAGTTTTGTAGTTTTATTCTTAAAAATATATGGTTTACATAAAAATAAGTACATTTTTTTAAATAGGATGGCTGATGTACCTCAAAAATAACTGGTTGGACCCCTACAAAGAGAGATTTGTGTCGGCGTGGATAATAGAAGTTATAACTTCGGTCAGACACAAACGAACCGAGTTGTAGAGCCAACATTCGTTGTTGAAAAGTTACCTGAAAGCAACCAATAGCACCCTGGATAGATTTATTCCTTTCATTAATAATATCTTAGCTACCCAGGAAATTGCTATAAAAGAAAGTTTACCAAAAGCAAAATCATGCTTATGGTGCAGCATAATCATGAAGTGATTAAATTGCTGTGAGGTAACGTTTCTATTGCGGCTTTGGATATGTTAGTCGGTGAGATTAACAGGATAAGTCATCTACTTATATCCAAAGAATCATGTGGCTGCCATCTTTTACCAGCTTGGTCTTCCGTGTGTTGTAAATTAAACAATTACTTGCAAACAGGTGAATGTTCTTTTACGTTTTTTTTCATGAAAACTTTTATTATATTTAATTTAATAATTATTTTATAGGTCAACGTATCCCGCTCGATGCTATTGATGTTT
The DNA here is from genome assembly GCA_024085815.1 of Flaveria linearis. NCBI lineage: Eukaryota > Viridiplantae > Streptophyta > Magnoliopsida > Asterales > Asteraceae > Flaveria > Flaveria linearis. Next base: position 85,005 of record JABSNV010000373.1, read on the forward strand.
TTTGGAGGAAGCTAGATTTTTCACCCGCGTATATTGTACGGGAGGTTCAAGTAGATGTACATAAAGAGATGGAGATGGTGACAAAACATTTACTTGTCCAACCCGAAAATGTGAAAAGATCTTTGATTAATATTTTCAAATCTTTCGTTACTCCTTCAAAAACGGATAAAAAACCTCCTAAAGTCCAAACACATACACGGGGTCATCCAAAAAAGATAAGCAAAAGAAACAATATTAGACCCCCAGACATAGTTCATATGTTCAACCTGGAGAAAAAATTTGACGGTCCGTCAACATATTCAAGTTCGGTGGTGAAGTCAAAACAAGGGCCTTTGCAGCGCAGTCAATCCATGTCTTCAAAATCAAGAGGCAAAGATGTATTATCTCAACAGAGTTCCAAGTTTTCCTATATCCGCGGCGACGAAGATAAAAACAATTTTTCCGGTTTAACCGCTGGATTCCATCATTCTTTTTCCCGTATATTTCAGGCGCGGATGATGTTTTAGCGGACGGCAATTGTGGTTTTCGTGCTGTAGCACTCGCACTGGGATATGGTGAAAATCACTGGCGTTTTATTCGTACGGAACTATAGCTGAGTTGGATGAAAACAGACATAGGTACGCTGCGATGTTTCTGACATAAACGAAATAAGAGAATCATTAAACTGGAACGGGTTAGGTGCGGCTCCCCACAAAATTGGATGACAGTGCCACCTGCTACAATCCTTATTGCTAACAGGTTCGAGTGGTTATAATTTTAATATCTATCGGCAACTCCGCTACTTTTTTCCCGTTCTGGTTATCTCCTCGTGATATCAGTGAACATCATATAATTTCAATTGCTTATGTTCAAGATAGTCATTTCATTAGAATTCGATTAGTGAGTGACTACCCAATGCCTGTTCCGAGCAGATATTGGTATTTGTACAAAACAGAAAACGCTAATGATTGGGAGGCTATATACGGAAGTCGAATTCAAAAATATCTTCAAATAAGGCCCGTAGACCCGGTTGAACGTATAGATTTAGTATAATTTACACATTTATCAATTCTTTATTTATTCAATTTTTTATTCAATTCTTTATTGTTGTTGAATTGTAAACATGTAATCTATTATTTATTCAATTCTTTCGTTTTCCAATGAAAATGCAATAAGAAGATTATCGAATTTTTTCAACATTTGAATTTTGTTTATATGAGCTGGGCATTTGGTTAGCAGAATGTTAATGATATGAGATGCATAATATTTGTTGAGATTTAAGTATGTTTTTCAGTGCAACTTTTCCGACTGAGATTCAAGTATGTTTATATAATTGCAAAGCCTTGCGTCGGATTTTCTGAAGGATTATATATTTCTTTTGTGGGACGAGTAGGTTCAAGTACTGATTTTATTATCCAAAAGGTTCAACACAATTGTTTATATAATTGCAAAGCCTCGCGTCGGATTTTCTGAAGGATTATATATTTCTTTCTGTGGGACGAGTAGGTTCAAGTACTGATTTTATTATCCAAAAGGTTCAACCAATTGTAAACATATAATTAAACATTTAACATCATCCAAAATAACTCATAATATATAAACATAATTTTTCAATTTTTTACATGAAAGGTAAATAAAATAATAAATCCTACTATCTATGCGTCATGTCCACCACCAGCATCACCAACACCAGAACCATCATCCTCGGCATCACCACCCCCAGCAGCCTCCTCGTCATCACCCGCAGGTCGTCTGACAACGGAGGCAACTCCGGCCGAGGGGGGAGGTCGATACCCGCGCTAGCAGCAAAAATGACGTACGCATCCGCCATCCATACTAGCAAGGCGTGGTCCTGGCGCTGCAAATGTAGTGACTCCGCCCATAAACTCCCCCGTCGGCGGAATCTGCCGAATGATGGTCCTGGGAACAGGCGGTGGCGGTGGGACGGGTGCTCTGGCGTGTGGCTGGGGATGCGGCTGCTGCTGCTGCGCCGGCTGCTCCTCCTCCTCAGCAACGTCCGGCACCGGCTGCCAGACGGTCCGACCACCATCAGTGGACCATCGGAGGTCGTCGCCAAATTTGGCGGCAATCCCCATGGCCATGACGGTTGTCGACCTAAAATCCGAGGCGGCGTATCCGTCGTCTGCCTCGCAATTAGGGCGTCCGTAAACAACCCTAAGCGCGAGGCAATGACGGTGATGTACGAGCCGCAAACAATCGGGCTATCCATCTGCAAAACAAATCAAATAATAGGCATAATTATGAATCGCATAATAGAAAATACTTATTTATTAAGAATTAATATAAATATTTTTTACCTTGCCCTGAATGACGTTCAAAAAATAGGCGGCCATGCAGTGAGCTAGATTCACCCGTCTGGGTGAAAGCAAGGCCCTCAGAAAAAATAAGTCAAGGAGCGACACCTGCTCATGCTCTGGTCTCTGCCGGTAATGGTGCCGGCAATGCACCGGTGTAGGTACCGGTGCAAAGGATCCCTAATGGAGGTCGCCCTAATGGCGCCCTCCCACGGCTGGTCGGAAATGGTCGGCCACCATCCGACCAACGGAGCCGGCTCCGACTGCACCTCGTCAGAATAAAAACGAGGATCCTCCGTCTCCTCGTGGGTGTAAAACCCAAGAGTCACCGCCCACTGAGCGAGGGTGAACTCGTACCTACCGGACCCCAGCAAAAATCGAACCGCTCTGTGCTCGTGGGGGTCCTGATCCTCAGAGGCGGGAGTGAACTGAAACGTAGACAGAAACTGCAACGTCAGCTCCGGTAGCCCCTCCTCGAGCCCAAATCAAGCATCCGCCTCCACGGCGTCTCTCCGTCCAGCCTAATGATATCCTGGGCACGTGCTATGTCTCCGACCTCGTCGAGCACGTCCCAGTCGATGGTGCGTGTCCCCTTTAGGGGACGTCCAATCAGCTTCCACAGCTTTTGCCGTGACTGTGTCTCCCTCGGAAAATGAAGGTCAGGGTGTGGGTCCAGAAAGGCACCCTGACCTCGGGCTCGGTATCCGGACGTGCACGTTTGCTGTAACATCTCGTATAAATTTTATTTGTATTTATATAGTTATCTATTTAATTATCTATTTATTTAATTATTTACTTATTCATTTATTCATTGTTTATTTATTTATTGATTTATTTATTATTTATTTAAAAATTAAATTTAATTTAAATTCTAATAATCATAATAATTATAATAATAAAGATACTAATAATAATTATAACAATAGTAATAATAATAAAAAGAATAAGAATAATAATAATAAGGTCTAGGGGGTTAATTGCAATTTTCGAAACTTTAAAAGAAGTTTAAAACTAAAATAAATAAATTCAAACCGCAGGGACTGAAAGTGTAATTATAAAAATTACACAAACAGCCCCTCACCGCCCCCGTTTCTCCGGCCAGCCTTCCGGCCACCGCCGGCGAGCTCCGGCAAGTCCAAATAACCAACAAAAAAACGCGGTTTTAACTCAAATCAAAGGTCCCGACACCCTCACGACCAAGATTCGAACCTAACCCACCTAAACAATTTAAAAATCAAAACGATTTAGTGCGATCTAGATCCAAGAATCACTTTCGGCCGACCAACCTCGATCGATCGCACTAAAACTTATAAAAAAATGCAACTAATTGAATGGGAACGAGTATATATCCATCTATAATCAATATCCATACTCAATTGCATCAAAAATCAACAAAAACACCACATTTAATCATCTTCCAAGTCGCGAACCTGCAACTCGACACTTAACCCATATACAATCGATTTAAACCAAATTGATAAGGGCTTTGATTCCTATCAACATACGAAGCTGCATATCAAATTAATTCGATTATCATGTCCATTTGATCATCCATCGATTAGCACGTGAGTCGCGACCGGTTCTTCAACAGGTTCATCACCAAATCGAATACCATTTAGGTAATTGAATACACCTACATGTTCGGTTTACAGTGGGAAACAAAAGCCCTAATGTTAATTGGATTAACAACTCGAATTGGGGATCAATTTGAACTCAATTGATTCTAGGGCTCGAATGGATATTTGGGTTTTGGTTAACTTAGTTTAAAAGAATTAAAAACGGATTTTAACCGCGGCAGATGCCCTGGTTCAAAGGTTAAGTCACTGTTGCCCCTAACATCAGGTCCCGGGGTTCGACCCCGGCAAACCCCCCCTTTTCCTTCTTTTTCTTTTCTGATTTTTTATTTACATATTAACCCTTTTAAATTCTGAAAAATTTCTAAAATTATTTTAAAAATTGCAGAATTTATTTAAATTATTGTTTAACTAATTAGTGACTAAGTAAATTTTTATAAACTACTTTTGTATTTATTAATACATTGTTGTATATTTAAAAATACAAAAGAAATATGTGAATATAATATTTGGGTATATATTTAATATATATTTTATAAATACTTCCTTTACTACCTAAATCACTTATTATAATTATTACATATAATATTATAACTGCTTAGTATATATGTTCTTATATAATATATATTCAAACAATTAAATTGTTTAATTACTTATAAATATATATATATATATTCCTTTTAATGACTAAAATCACTTATTAAAATTATTATATACATCTTTATAAACGATTTAATGAACAATTAATCAAGTCATTCTTATATTCTTTTCTTTTTCGCACAAACAATTAATTATACCAAGTATAAAAATCCATTCGTTCCATCAAACCGATCACATTATTAACATGTAATGAATACGAGTAATTAATAAATCCTACAACCCTAAAACATAACTAATCATCAAACAAATTATAACGCGTTGTCTTATTTATAATTAGGTGCCTTGTAAAAGAAATTGTTGGAACGCCGCTTAATCCGTATTATCACTTTGTACACCTATACGTCAAAGTGAGTATTTCTATACCCATTTTATTATTTCACACACTTTTGGGTGAAACATGTTACCGTATAAACGTTACACTTGTAAACACGTTTGATTCTTGTAAACTTATGGCAATTTGCTTGTGTGTTGTGATTAGTTGAATCTTGTAGCTACCATGTAATGTCGAATATATGTACAATCATTAACTATTGCTAGCCTGGCGACGTCATAGATCTATGGGCCTGACAAGCCTGCTTGGTTGATCCAAGTACACTTAGCTAATCGTATATACTTTTAAACGTTAATAGAATATTAACGTCGTTTGATACTTGTAAAACATTGTCAAGGTTTGATTGTGCATTCTGTCTTACATCCCTAGTTACCTTGTTCTCTAATTTACAACATGAATTGCCATCTTTTATATACTTATGTATGAAAAACTATAGAATGCTCACCAACAATATGTTGACCTTTTATTTTTAACATGTTTCAGGTTACTCTTTGAAGCTTATCACATTTAGGATTGGACTTAGAGAAATAAACGAATGATCTTGATACTTTTATACTTGTATTCTGGATGTAACTTTGTTTGAACAATTACTTGTATTGTTACAATTGAATCTTGATTAATATATTGGAACTAATAATAGCGTTATGTGGCTGTGAACAATCGTAACTCTCACGCCTCGACGATTCCGCCGTCAAGGTTGGGGTGTGACAGATTGGTATCAGAGCCCATAACTATAGGGATTTAGGTTATTAGAAATGGTGACCTAGACTATAGTTGCATGAACCTCATAGAAAGACCTCTACATTTTTGTGCTTACATATTGTTTAAATGCTACATAATGCTATGCCTTTTGTGCAACTTGATGCCTTAGCATAGGATTGCCTTATGTATACTTAAAACTTAGTTACTTGACTCCTTAACTTAACTTTGACTTTTGACTCTCCCCGACAAATGAACTTCCTAAACCTTTTCTCAACGACATGTGGAATCTACACTTATCATCGTGGATTTAATTCCTTAGACTCTATGTCTAATCTGTGAAAATCTCATCAAGGTTTTGATTTCATAAACCTAAGAAATATTGTGTGACACATAGACACCTGTATTCTGGATTTCCTGGCAAAAAGCCCTCGGCTAAGGCAAGCGTATCGTATAAATCTCATTGAGGGAACCGTTACGCTTACCTGGGGATTTCTGGGATGAGTGATAAACTATGGTCAAAATACACAAATCTCTAAGGCAAATGGGTCAATTTACCTTGACGTGTCAACGATTCCAAATGGTAATGCGTTACCAAATGGAACCATCCTTTTGTATCTTAAAAATCCTTGAATCCTTGAACTAGTTTATCATCAAAGTTTAAATACTTTCTCATTCTTACCTAAATGATATTCCTGTTAATATTAAACCCATCCTACACTTCAACTCTTACGTTTAAACGCTCAACGTGTAACATGTAACGTTATTGAACTCAACGTTTCATGTAACTAATTCTATACCTTGACCAACGTGAACATGGATTTTAACATACCCAAAGATATTGGGAATCTAAACCGTATGTCTTTAAAACTTTAAACCGTTACCTATGATTCTCAAGTCTTCTTAAGGATGTGTCCCATAACTAAGAACATGCAAAGCTGTAGATGGAATTCCTACATCTCAGGATACTTTGCTAATTGAATATTAACCCTGTTAATTTAAAGTGGTACTCACCTCAATGATCGAATAAACTAATTATAACTTTGTTACCATTTATAAGTACGCGTGTCTTCAATAAGGCTATGGGTGACCTCATATCTTGGGAAGTCCTTGTATTTTCCTTTCGATTGTGAATCGAATGTTCACATCTCATTGTGATGTCGAATCATTTTATCCTTGATTTCGTCTTTCCGATTTTAATTATCCAAGATTTGAACACTACAACAAATTTCTGTTATCTTGAACTTTGATCTTAAGCCGGTAATCATGATTTTCTCTTTTGCTACATTGTTGTAACTTGAAATCTCTTGAAATTCTAAATTGATATTCTTTTCTTTTCACTGTTTTGTCAAACTTCGTACCGTCTGCACCGTGGGGATGCAAGAGTTTGTAAGTCAGTCTATGACTAATAACACTCGTACCTCATAAACAATTCTAACTCATCAAAACAGGGGTGATTCCCTTACTTTGATGATTCTCTATTCGTTTCGATAAATGGTTTCCAATCATGTGTTTTATGAAATTTCATCCTCTGGATTGGAGTGATTACCTTATCTTGAGGATTGACTTCAAGTATTTTCTTTGAAATGGCATTTCACAAGTGACATGATCTCACCAAAATAGGATTGAAAACCCGTACTTTGGTGGCAAATGTCATCTTCGATTATTTTCTTGTTATTATGAAATTCAATCATCAATATAGGCGTGAATTCCATACCTTGATGATAATTTAATTTTTATGGATTGTATTCTCTCAAATGAAACGATCTCATCAAAGTAGGAGTGAATTCTGGATTTTGATGAAGAAGTTCATCCTGTTATATTTTGTTTTTGTAAAAACTTCATTGTTAAGATAGGAGTGATTTCCCTTACCTTAATGGTGAGTTACCTCGTCTTATTTCTATGGATCCTTAACAATGAGTTGGGATCGAACTTTTTGATTGGTAAGTTAATGGTCATATCTTGGAAACACCATCAAGTTAGGAGTGAAAACCACACCTTGATGACTATTCTTATTTCTTGATCTTCAACTTACCATGGGTGTAATCAAGTGCCGAGAAGCATGTAGTAACTTGAAGGGTGGGTGAATCAATGTTGGTGATTCGACCTATCAAGCCAAAGCATGATCTCTGAACTAGACCCGATTGTTTTAGGTTGATTTTGATTCCAAGCTTGAAGCATGTAAATACTTAAATCAAATTCTTTCCCTTTATCTTCATATTTTGACTCGATCTAGCTACATCGTACCATTTATTCCCTACGTATCAACTTTCATTTTGAGTTATCATTAAAACCTGATTGCGTAATGATAGCTTCCTAAACAACCTTCCTTCCAAATAAAGACATTACTAATTTGTGTTCATGGCTTCCTAGCCACACGAATGTTTCTCAGCTGTGATTATGAATTTGATGAACCGCATGTGCAAGCCGTACGTGGAAAGCTACTTGTGTTTGCCTTAATCAGCAATATCCTAAATTATTTAAATTTTAATCCATCGTGAGTGCTATCTTCGTTGATCAATGCAATTTCTATTATTGTGTCATTTCTTGACCATCTTTGAACTCCTTATAACAACCTCTAGTAAATCTTCTGAATGTTTTACCCTCAAAACCACACTTATTCTGAAAACCTATTATAATGATTTTCTTCATACCAAAGTTAATCTTTAATCTTAACAACACGATACTTGTATCAACGTTACACTAATAACACTTTGAACCCTTATTGACATGAGTAAACAAGAATCGATCACCTAGAAACTCGTTAAAGTTACTTGCTTAAGAAGCTCTTATGAATTCCATCCAAAAACATCTGAAACTTATTTTTCATGTTCGTTAAGCCGAGTCCCGTATAGATCTTATCAAGGTTGGGGTGTGACATTTGCGCGGCGGCATAATCTGCAAAAAAAAAAAATTCAAAAAAGGGTTTCGATTCAGAAAATTCAATTTTTCAGAAAATTCAAAAAATTCAAAATTCAGAAAACAAAAAAGGGTTACGGCCCGTGATGAAACCTCACGGCCCGTAAGCTTTCGATTTTTCAAAGGGTTACGGCCCGTGAAGGATGGTCACGGCCCGTAACCCTTTGAAAATTCAAAAGGTTACGGCCCGAGACGTACCTTCACGGCCCGTAACCCCCAAATTTTTTCAGTTTTCAGATTTTTAAAATACAATTTTAATATATTTAAACGAAAAATACACAAAAATAAAATACGAATTTGAATACGTACCGTAGTATGGAGTCGGCGGTATGAAAATGATGAAAATACGGAGGTCGTGACGGGAGTAAGTCGTATGGGTGTTTTGGGGGCGTAAATGAACAAATGGGCCGTGAGGTCCTATATATTATCGGGCCTCACGGTCGTGACGGGCCTCACGGCCCGTTTCATATTTACCAAACGGGCCGTGACATCAGTTACGGGCCGTGAAGCTTTGCACATTTTAAAACCCGACCGTTGACACTACACGGCCGTATGGTGACACCCTCACGGCCCGTAAGCCTCTCACGGGCCGTATAAAACTTTTTTATGCCTATAAATTCAGCCTCTTCACACAAACAATTCACACAAATTTACTCAATACCCAAAACATGAGTGCTACAAGTGATCAAAATCCGTGGACGGATGAAGAGGAGGTGACTTTAGTAAGATCTTGTATCGAAAATTCAGGTACTATCCCGCCAAATTCAATATTTTGGAACCGGGTTTCAACTCGTTTTCATCAAATTCTCGAACGTGAAGAATATCGCACCACTCGTGAACTTAACAACAAGTGGTCTGACTTGAGAAGGAAGGTCACGACATTTCACCAGCTCTACAAAGACGTTTACAACAATCGAAATATGTTATGGAATGAAACGGATATTATGACAAGAACTCAAGAAAGATATCGAGAGAAATTTGGAATTTCCTTTAACCATTTTGCGGCTTGGATCTTTTATAAAGATCAAGAAGATTAAAAATTATGTGTTTTATTTTTGTGTGACAATAACGGTTTATCGTTTTTAAAAAAGTGTACTAATAAACGTTTATGTTTTAATAAAATATTTCATTACTGTTCTACATTACACGTCTAGAATACAGTTCGTCTGCCATAAATCTTCGGAATCTAAAGCAAGCATCCTGTAAGCTAACCTCTTGCCACTCTAAAGATCTATTTTGAACCAACCTACGCAATAACATACAAATTACAACTCCCGAATCTCGACCAATATGACCGGCGTTAGGGGCCAAACGGTTTCACCCGATACCTCCAGTTCTTCGATTTCTTCTTGTCCGGAGTGCTGCCAATATTGTATACGTGACAGAAAATGTAAAAAGTACGATTCGAATTGTACGAAAATCGTTCGCGCATTACGATGAATGCACCATGAATCATCACACGTATTTGGTCGGCATTCGGATGGAGAATATATACGAACTCTTAGTGAGTCCATAGAAATCTTAAAAAGATACCAATTTTCTTCGTCATCAGTAATTGGTACGTAAACCTACAAAATAATTTAATTCACGGTTATAAATTCATGATTTTTATTGTAAAACATTAAAAAACAGTATTACCGTATCAACTTCCCATAACGCGGGATATAGACAGTCACTCCCGTCGCCATATTCGTTACCATTAACGGACCCCGAGTATATTAAGTTAAACCACTCAAATGGGAGAATCGTCCAACGATCACTACCCGGCAACTCTTCTGTTCTACGTATTTCTTCGTATCTCCATATTGTGAGTCTATTTGTCCACGCCCGAACATGCTATAAAACAATAACTTTTTTAATTGTTAGAATTTTAAAATAAAATAAAATATATAAAAAAACTTTAAATCATACCTCGGTACCTAAAGACACGTTTCCGAGTAATTCACGCCAAAATTCTAACGGAATATCGGAATGACCCATGTAATACACTCTACATGTTTGGGAGTCACCGTTACGTATAAGTGAATAATATTCTGAGACCAGTTCCTCCCGTTCTGCCAATTATGGTTATCTATTGGATCAGGAATACTTTCCACAATATCTCGTGAGTTTGAAGATGACTCATTTTGACGTCTTCTCCTACCTCCACGAGAAGACATTTTAACTGTTTCGTTTGTCACTAACCATATAACAAGTCATATATATAACGGTTTATATAGAATCTTAAATCGAATCAAGGAATAATACGTCGCGTCACATAATTATAAAATTTAAAAGTGCACGCAAAACGAGGAAAGTACAGTCTGAGAAGGACAATAACGGCCCGTGAAGGACCTAACGGGCCGTTATTTAAGTAGTTAACGGGCCGTGTGGGATGTAGTTTACGGCCCGTTTGTTCCTACACGGGCCGTGATAAATTGCAGGTGAGAGAATTAAATTTCGAACCCGTCACGGCCCGTAAGGCCCTTCACGGGCCGTGAAGAAAGTCAAAGGGCGTCCATTTAGCACCTGACAGGGCGTGCAATTAGTAAAAGCCTTAAATAATTTAACCCAATACAATTTAACCAATTTAACTCAATTTAATATGAAAACTTGACCGAGAACTTTGTTTTCAAAAATGCTAGTAGAACTTCTTGATTCGCTTAAGTAATAAATTAGATTATTTTGATACAATATTTTTATTTTATTTATTGTTATAACAATTACTGTTGTATTATAAATTTTTTATATACAAGTTATTCAGTTTACATTATTTTATACGTCGTATTACAGGTGTTCTTTTTTGTTCCCACCCCGGGCTCAAAGTCTCTTAGAAATTCTCGGGACCTGCCAATGTGTATTAGTTTTCCAAGTTTTATAATGAATAGTAAAATTCCATTTGGTTTTGATGTTGTTTCCTTGACTTCTTCCATTCACAATGATTCGAGCATCAACAAGGATAAGTGTGGTACATAATTCTTAAGTAGAATGTAACTGCTTTTATATTATGGTATATAAGTTATCACTAGGAAAAAGAAAATTCTTATCTTGATAACACTTTTTTTTAATTATAAGCTCTAATAACTAAATAATCAACATACTAACTACTAAAGAAATAGAATTTAGGTTTTCACCCTCTTATTTCTCATTGTCCACGTACTTTTTCATTTTCTTGAATGAATAAATTTTACAACTTTTGTGATTTATATAACGAAAAAAATGTATTTCCAGTTATTCATAATAAGAAAAAATGACATTAAAATATGTCACACCCTCAAATTCCGGGTCTGGAATTTATCACGGAGGGGTGAGCAAACAGGATCGAACACATTAGTCACACATGAGATGCAGTTATCTATATGATGAATTTTAGATAACCATTCCATTGATATTCAGAGTAATAAATATTATGCGTAGCGAAAATAAAAGATCGATTGTTTCTTAACAATACGTCTAATCATATCTCAAATAATAAGCAATATGTATCTTGAGCTCTTATATGATCCTACGTGTAAGTCCATAAGCTCCTAAAAGATACCTGAGAATACATGTAAAATCAAGTGTCAACACAGGGTTTGTGAGTTCATAGGTGAGTAAAACATATATGATAAATCATCCATTATCAATCAAAGAAGGGTTTATTTTGTGAAGATATGGTCTGTCACACCCCAACCTTGACGGCGGAATCGTCGAGGCGTGAGAGTTACGATTGTTCACAGCCACATAACGCTATTGCCTGAAACATGTTAAAAATAAAAGGTCAACATATTGTTGGTGAGCATTCTATAGTTTTGAATATATAAGTATATAAAAGGTGGCAATTCAAGTTATAAGTTAGTGAATAAAGTGATTAGGGATGTTATGAACAATGCAACAATCAAACCTCGACAATGTTTTACAAGTATCAAACGACGTTAATATTCTATTAACGTTAAAAGTATATACGATCAGCTAAGTGTACTTGGATCAACCAAGTAGGCTTGTCTTACCCATAGATCTATGACTTCGCTGGGCTAGCAATAGTTAATGATTGTACATATGACGCCATAACATGGTAACCACAAAAGTTCAACTAACCACAACTCACAAGTAAATTGCCATAAGTTTACAAGAATCCAAACGTTTACAAGTGCAATGATTAATAAGTAACATGTTTCACCTCAAAGTGTGAAAATAAGAAAAAGGGGTATAGAAATACTCACTTGGCGATTAAGTATATATTGGATGATTAATAAGAGATAATAACAAGCGTCGTTTCAACGAATTCCTTTACAAGGTACCTAAACGTATTTATTACAAGATTAATTATAAGCTTAACAATTAAACGTGAACTAAGGTTTTAGGTGGAATTTGGGGTTTTTATAAATATAATTAGTTATCAAAATCATATATATTTTGATAAAAGAAAGCTTAATTAATCCATTTTATAATAATTTATAAGAAATTAAATTCTTATAAAATGATTAAATTCATAAAATGTAATTAAAATTTCATAATTGACATAATTAAAGATAACGAAATGTCTAATAATAACGTAGTGATCTCAACTATTTAAAGTTTATTTTTATAAAAATAAACCAATTATATTATTTGTTATTTGATATTTTATATAGAAATTAAAGTGTTTTCAAAGAAATAATTTTACAGAAAATTATTGGATAACTTTTAAAATAATTAGAGTTTATAAAATTAATTTTTATAATTTTTAGAATTTTTTTATGATTTTTAAAGGCTTAAAAAGCCAATTAAAAAAATAAGGGGGGTGCCCGGGGTCGAACCCGGGACCTCCTGGATTGCTTAGTGAGTCGGGAACCGGTCAACCAAGGCATACAGCCGCAGGAATTCACGGTTCCCAAATATTTTAAACACAAACAACGAGTATCCCGAATTTCTTATGAACCCTAGATCGAATAGGTCCAAAATTGGGGCTCGAATCGGTTGTGTAAACGAAATTAACCTTGGGGCTTTTAATCCCCAAGTGAAACCGAGCACATTGATGCCTTGAATTACCTGTTTTGGTGTAGATTCGATAGAGAACAAGTTTAAGAACAGCCGCGGCTCGAGAGAAACTGGAATCGATGTGTATGTGTGTGTTTAGATTAAATTGAGGTTACAGAAAGTTTGTGTGGATGTAAAGGATTGTTTGCCCTCTATTTATAGGGGGTAATTTGATGCAAACACGCTCCATTCGATTTGATTTTGAAAGGGATGAGCGGGTTCGGTGGTTGCACGCGTAAACGATCTCATTTTTCAAATTGTGTGGGTCCTTGTGTTCGAATATTGGTCTAGAGGGTGTCGGGACCTTTAATTTGAGTTAAAACCGCGTGAATTTGGCCGTTTGAACTCGCCGGAGGAGTGGCCGGAACCGGTGGCCGGAGGGCGCCGGAAAATCGGGAGAGAGGAGAGAGAAGGCAGATGGGTTTTTAATATTTACACATTTAGCCCCTGCGGTTTTCCTTTTGTTATTTTATGCCAAAACATTTATTTTAAACTTTCAAGATTAACAAATTAACCCCCTGGACTTAATTAACTTTAAGTTTTAAACATTTCTAAAGTTTAATAACTTTATAAATTATTATTATTAACATTATTATTATTATTATTATTATTATTATTAAGATTATTATTAACATTATTATTATTATTATTATTATTATTATTATTATTATTATTATTATCATTATTATTATTATTATTATTATTATTAAGATTATTATTATCGCGTCGTAAAATACGAGATGTTACAGTCTTCCCTACTTTAGGAAATTTCGTCCCGAAATTTGTTTACGAGGAGGTTGAGACAAAAAGATGAGGACGCTTGGATTTCATTTGATCCTCACGTTATTAAGTGAATCAGAAGGTGAACATGAAGCCACAGATAGATCATAGTGATCCTCTTTTTCTTTCCTGATGCAGTCTGTGTTTTCATTTTCTGAGGTACACTTTGAAGAACTTTCAGGTTTTGATAAGGTATCAAAAGAAGAAAATTCATCATCGATTAAACTGACAGCTTTAGTGTTTACTTTATGTGCAATGACAGAGCCATTAGAGGTAAAAAGAGAGTCTAAAGTGTATGGCTTCTAGTTAACATTATAAGCTTTCACGTTGATTAAGAATGAACGTTAATACAAGATGTTACCGTCTCCCCTACTTTAAAGAATTTCGTTTCGAAATTAAGAATGAACTTAAATGAGCAAAAGAGTTAAAATGAAAGAATGAACGTTAATACAAGTGTTCAAACTAACAGTGATTGACGTTTAGTTACAGATGAAACGCTTCACTTGATGGAATCTTACAAGATTCTTGGCATAATGCATGCCAATTTGAACCCTGTCAGTGAAATGTGAGACGTTTTGAGATGAAATGTTGGAAAGCGATGCAGAGTTACCATTGTATATTAGACTTATAAATCACAACTTCCAGAATATAATTTCATGGTAAGGTGATGTCTAGAAATCAATAAAAGACCAACAATGATAAGAAATGTTAATCGTCGGAATTTTAAGAATCCCAAATGTCACCATATGAAACGACCTTAACGCATATCTTGTGAATATGTATTTCTTCTTTGACCAACCATCGGTCTAAGAATAATACACTACGCGAAGATCTTGAAATAAGTTCACATCGATGGTTAAGAATATTATTAAAACAGAGAATGAATCAATCGTTCAAAATAACGATCGATGTTTTAACATCATACCACGGTATACGAATAATTGAAACAGATACACGTCAATTTCTCGACGTTGTGAGATAATGGGTCGAATTGAATTTTTTAGCCAATCGGTCTTTAATGCACCAATTGTCATCATGACATTCAAATAAGAGGCACCTAGTGGATGAAAAGTTAAACAGGAGATTTACAGGAACACAGAGGTTAGGTTTTGTCATAAATGAAAGTGAAACACTTGGACACATACCAAGTTACGTCTTTTCTTTTATGCCAAACCCATGACTACAAGTTACGAAGGTTTATGAACTATTATACCCACATCGCAGTGAGGATAATAACGAGTCTTGTTGTTCAAAACCAAGTTAGAATTTCAATGATTTTCAAGGTTAAAGATTCAAAAACGATTCAAGAAATGACGCAAACAATAAGAAAGGTACTTGTAACCATGTTTTGCAAGGTAACAAATTTCCAAATGCAGATCACATACGTAATTCATCAAACAATAAGAGAGGTATTCGATAATATCTTTATTTGACAAAGGATTGTTTAGGAAGACTATACTTATGGGTTTGATGATATCTCAAGATGAAAGTTGATAAGTAAGGAATAAATGGTTCGATGTAGCTAGATCGAGTCAAAACATGAAGATAAAGAAATCGATTTAAGAATTTAAATGCTCCAAGGTTGAAGTCAAAATCAACCTAAAACGATCGGGTCTTCTTTTAAGTTCAGAGATCATGCTTTGGCTTGATCGGTCGAAACACTAATCATTGTTTCACCCTTCAAGTTACTACATGTTTCTCGTCGCTTGATTACAACCTTGGTAAGTTGAAGATCAAAAAATGAGAATAGTCATTAAGGTGTGGTTTTCACTCCTAACTTGATGGTGTATTCCTAAGGTATGTCCACCAACTTACCAATCAACCAGTTTGATCCCAACCAATTGTTGAGGATTCACATAAATAAGACGTGGTAACTCACCATTAAGGTAAAGAAATCACTCCTATCTTAACGGTGAAGTTCTTACAAAAACAAAATATAACAAAATGAACTTCTTCATCAAAATCCAGAATCCACTCCTACTTTGACGAGGTCGTTTCATTTGAGAAAATTACAATCCATAAAAATGAATTATCATCAAGGTATGGAATTATGCCTATCTTGATGATTGAGTTCCATAATAACAAGAAAACAATCGAGGATTAACATTTGCCACCAAAGTACGGGTTTCAATCCTATTTTGGTGAGATCATGTCATTTGTGAAATACAAGTTGCAATGAGAATAATTGAAGTCAATCCTCAGGATGAGGAATTTGCCCTAATCCAGAGGATGAAATTTCATAAAACACACAATTGGAAACCATTTATCGAAACGAATAGAGAATCATCAAAGTAAGGGAATCACCCCTGTTTTGATGAGTTAGAATTGTTTAGGAGGTACGAGCGTTCTTAGTCATAGATTGACTTACAAACTCTTGTATCTCCCACAGTGCAGACGTTACGAAGTTCGACTTAACAACGAAAGGAATAGAATATTACTTAGAAATTTAGAAAATTTCAAGTTACATCAATATAACCAAAAGGGAAAATCATGCTTACAAAGTTTAAGGTCAAAGTTCGAGGTAACAGGATTTGTTATGATGGTATTCAAATCTTGGATGGTTTAAGTTGGGAAGACGAAATCAAGGACAAAATGATTCGGCATCACAATAAGATGTGAACATTCGATTCACAATCGAAAGGAAAATACAAGGACTTCTCAAGATATGAGGTCAACCATAGCCTTATTGAAGACACGCGTACTTATAAGTGATCAATCATCACAAGGATTTCAAGTCGAGTAAACGGATTCAATGATCGAATCAGATCACCATTTACACTTTGCTTAGACAAAGTATCTAAAGATGTAAGAATTTCACCTTACAGCATTGAATGTCTTTAGTCATGGGACACACCCTTAGGAAGATTTTAGAACCATAAGTAACGGTTTAAAGTTTTAAAGATCATACGGTTTAGATTCCTAATATCTTTGGGTATATTAAGATCCATGTTCGCGCTGGTCAAGGTAAGAAGATAGTTACATGAAACATTGAGTTCAATACCGTTATACGTTACACGTTGAGCGTTTAAACGTAAGAGTTGAAATGTAGGATGGGTTCAATATTAACAGGAATATTATTTAGGTTAAGAATGAGAAAGTATTTAAACTTTAATGATAAACCAGTTCAAGGATTCAAGGATTTTTAAGATACAAAAGGATGTTTCCATTTGGTAACGCATTACCATTTGGAATCGTTGACACGTCAAGGTAAATTGGCTCATTTGCCTTAGAGATTTGTGTATTTTAACCATAGTTTATCACTCATCCCAGAAATCCCCAGGTAAGCATAACAGGTCTCACAATGAGATTTATACGATATGCTTGCCTTAGCCCAAAGGCCTTTTGCCAGGAAATCCAGAATACAGGTGTCTATGTGTCACACAAATTTCTTTGGTTCATGAAATCAAAACCTTGATGAGATTGATATAGATTAGACATACGTCTAAAGATCCAGATCATAAGTAATAGTATGCTATTCCACGTGTCGTCGAGAATAAGATTGAGTGATTTTATGTTCGGGGAGAGTCAAAGATGAGTTTAGGGAGACATGTAACTAAATTTAGGCAATCCTATGCTAAGGCGTCAAATTGCACATAAGAAGGCATAGCATTATGTAACATGCAAACCATGTATTTACAAGATAAAAATACTATAAGGTGCATGCATAAGCTATAGTCTAGGTCACCATTTCTAATAACCTAAATCCCTATAGTTATGGGCTCTGATACCAATCTGTCACACCCCAACCTTGACAGCGGAATCGTCGAGGCGTGAGAGTTACGATTGTTCACAGCCACATAACGTTATTGCTTGAAACATGTTAAAAATAAAAGGTCAACATATTGTTGGTGAGCATTCCATAGTTTTGAATATATAAGTATATAAAAGGTGGCAATTCAAGTTATAAGTTAGTGAATAAAGTGATTAGGGATGTTATGAACAATGCAACAATCAAACCTCGACAATGTTTTACAAGTATCAAACGACGTTAATATTCTATTAACATTAAAAGTATATACGATCAGCTAAGTGTACTTGGATCAACCAAGTAGGCTTGTCTTACCCATAGATCTATGACTTCGCTGGGCTAGCAATGGTTAATGATTGTACATATGACGCCATAACATGGTAACCACAAAAGTTCAACTAACCACAACTCACAAGTAAATTGCCATAAGTTTACAAGAATCCAAACGTTTACAAGTGCAATGATTAATAACTAACATGTTTCACCTCAAAGTGTGAAAATAAGAAAAAGGGGTATAGAAATACTCACTTGGCGATTAAGTATATATTGGATGATTAATAAGAGATAATAACAAGCGTCGTTTCAACGAATTCCTTTACAAGTTACCTAAACGTATTTATTACAAGATTAATTATAAGCTTAACAATTAAACGTGAACTAAGGTTTTAGGTGGAATTTGGGGTTTTTATAAATATAATTAGTTATCAAAATCATATATATTTTGATAAAAGAAAGCTTAATTAATCCATTTTATAATAATTTATAAGAAATTAAATTCTTATAAAATGATTAAATTCATAAAATGTAATTAAAATTTCATAATTGACATAATTAAAGATAACGAAATGACTAATAATAACGTAGTGATCTCAACTATTTAAAGTTTATTTTTATAAAAATAAACCAATTATATTATTTGTTATTTGATATTTTATATAGAAATTAAAGTGTTTTCAAAGAAATAATTTTACAGAAAATTATTGGATAACTTTTAAAATAATTAGAGTTTATAAAATTAATTTTTATAATTTTTTAGATTTTTTTATGATTTTTAAAGGCTTAAAAAGCCAATTAAAAAAATAAGGGGGGTGCCCGGGGTCGAACCCGGGACCTCCTGGATTGGTTAGTGAGTCGGGAACCGGTGAACCAAGGCATACAGCCGCAGGAATTCACGGTTCCCAAATATTTTAAACACAAACAACGAGTATCTCGAATTTCTTATGAACCCTAGATCGAATAGGTCCAAAATTGGGGCTCGAATCGGTTGTGTAAACGAAATTAACCTTGGGGCTTTTAATCCCCAAGTGAAACCGAGCACATTGATGCCTTGAATTACCTGTTTTGGTGTAGATTCGATAGAGAACAAGTTTAAGAACAGTCGCGGCTCGAGAGAAACTGGAATCGATGTGTATGTGTGTGTTTAGATTAAATTGAGGTTACAGAAAGTTTGTGTGGATGTAAAGGATTGTTTGCCCTCTATTTATAGGGGGTAATTTGATGCAAACACGCTCCATTCGATTTGATTTTGAAAGGGATGAGCGGGTTCGGTGGTTGCACGCGTAAACGATCTCATTTTTCAAATTGTGTGGGTCCTTGTGTTCGAATATTGGTCTAGAGGGTCTCGGGACCTTTAATTTGAGTTAAAACCGCGTGAATTTGGCCGTTTGAACTCGCCGGAGGAGTGGCCGGAACCGGTGGCCGGATGGCGCCGGAAAATCGGGAGAGAGGAGAGAGAAGGCAGATGGGTTTTTAATATTTACACATTTAGCCCCTACGGTTTTCCTTTTGTTATTTTATGCCAAAACATTTATTTTAAACTTTCAAGATTAACAAATTAACCCCCTGGACTTAATTAACCTTAAGTTTTAAACATTTCTAAAGTTTAATAACTTTATAAATTATTATTATTAACATTATTATTACTATTTTTATTATTATTATTATTAAGATTATTATTAACATTATTATTATTATTATTATTATTATCATTATTATTATTATTATTATTAAGATTATTATTATCGCGTCGTAAAATACGAGATGTTACATGGTCATTTCATAACTTCAATTGAGCCTTGAGATATCCCTGATATCACTCCGTATATGGATAGCCTTAATGGAACCCCTTTACAATACGTGAACTCACTATCTCATATACTAACTAAGTACAAGCCAACAAAACCTTCACATTGGAATTGCCCATGTAACATAGTTAATTTTCCATTTTCCTTTTTATGTGTATATTATATTAGTTGTAATAAATCAAATCAGAGGGCGCGAATCCTCTCTTTACATTTATCCTCATATGGGTTGTAAGTGGAACTATAATGACAAACTTTACATAGTGCACATCTGCATTCTCAACACTGAACAGTCATCCTGAATGACTTATAAGATCTTTGTGCATCTTGGTAAGGACCATATGTCCAAACCTTTGTAGGGGTAAGTCACTCCCCGATAGTACTATCCAAAAGATCCCTGCTTGTTTATAGTCCAGTATACAGAGAAGGATTTTCATACTAACCATATGTAATCATAAATATGATCGATTATTATTTAACATAATACACAAAATAACTTGAAATTTCAATTACAACATGTATTCCTCCCCAAAATATTTAAATGATTAAAAAGGGGAATAGTTAAGTATGAACTCACCTCAGTTCTTGTGTGTTGTTGACAAGCTAGTAAATTCCTCCTAACGAATTATAATTCACATAAGCAAATAGATACAAATTCATAACCTAAATAAGTTAGATCTTGAACCTTGAGTTCAATTAATCTAGGGTTTGGTCTTTTGGGATTTGTTATAAACATATAATTAAATCATTTAATTATTTTTGTTAATTCTTTAATAACTAAAGATTTGCATTTCATAAAATTTGATTAATTTAATAACGATTTTAACATATCATTATGTTCTAAATAAATTTTAGACATTATTTAAATATGTAAGTTTGTATTTAATTTAGTAAGATTTTATAATTAAATTTATAAAATCTAATTTGTATTTATCAAATAAATAATGTTTACAAGTTTTAATTTATTATTAATCTATACCTGTAATTAGTATATTTTTATAATTTTTATAATAATGCTTGTAAATAATTTATGAAATTATAACATCTTTATAATTCCACAATTATCATATTTTATCCATAATTACAGATAATATAGTGTCCAATAATAAATTAATAATTTAAATTATTATTTAGAGTCCATTTTTATAAAAATAACTATTTATAACATTTGTAAATAATTATTATAAAATTATTAAGGTGTTTTTAATAAATAAATTTTATAGAAAATTAATTGGGTACTTTTAAAATAAACAAAGTTTATAAAAGTTGTTTTTATAATTTAGGAATTTTTACATATTTTTATATAGGCTGAAAATCCATAAAAAAATAATGAGGTAGCCCGGGGTCGAACCCGGGACCTCAGGGTTGGAATGTGCTCGGGGAACCAGTGAACCAAAGGCCTCAGCCGCGATAAGAACTGGTTTCCAAATCTTTTAAACACAATAACAGATCATCCCCAATCCACCAAGAACCCTAATTCGTATCCGGTCAAATTGAAGCCCAAATCGATGTTGTTAATCAGATTATGGTTAGGGCTTTCAATCCCCATATGAAATCGTGCATGTATGTATGTTCAATAACCTGTTTTGATGCTCGAAAGAGGGTGTTCGATCAGTTGCAGGTCGCGGTCAAAGGGTTTGATCGAATTGATGTGTTTGTGTGTTTTCAGCTCAAATGGAACTCGATGGAAGGTTTTAAATGCTCAAACAATCGTTAGTGCGCATTTACTTTTGATTATTATTTGGTTTTAGTGGTCGATTAGGTGGGTGGTCGGCCGAAAGTATGGATCGCATTAATTCGACTCCATTATTCAAATTTCAATGGCCCACGAGTTCGAATCATGCACGAGATGTTATCGGTAGTGATTAACTGAGCTGGAATCGACTAAATTTGGGTATTTGGATTCACCGGAGGCTCGCCGGAGATGGTGGCCGGCGGTGACAGGGTCGACAGGGACGGGAGGTTTGGGTTTTAAGAATTTACAGAAATGGTCCCTCAACTTTCCAAGTCTTATTATTTCATGCTAAAAGTATTTAAAATAAGTTTTAAAATTAACATTTCTCACCCAAAACTTTTAGGGTTTAGTTAATAATAATAAATTTTATTTCTAGTATTATTATTATTATTATTTACATTATTATTATTATATTATTTTACTTATTCATAAATAATTATAAACAAGTTTTAGAATTTTAAAATTTAAATCCTAAAACTTACCGAAATTTCCAGGTTGTCAAATCATCCCCCTGTTAAAAGAATGTTCGTCCCGAAAATTAAGGTGTACTAGCAACATTCTTGAACAGGTTAGGATACTTGCGCATCATTTCGTCATCTCGTTCCCAAGTGAACTCAGGACCACGCCGGGAGTTCCACCGAATTCTGACAATCGGAATCTTACTATGCCTTAGTTGTTTAACTTCCCTATCCAAGATTTCAACTGGTTCCTCAATAAATCTGAGTTTCTCATCTACTTGTAGTTTCTCGAAAGGCACAACCAGTGATTCATTGGATAAACACTTCCTTAGATTGGATATGTGAAAAACATTGTGCACACCACCAAGTTCAGCAGGTAGATTTAATTCATAGGCTACTGGGCCGATCCTTCTGACAATTTCAAAAGGCCCCACGTAGCGAGGGTTCAATTTCCCTCGTTTTCCCAAAGCGTATAACTCCCTTCTAGGGAGATACCTTTAGCAAAACTTTATCTCCTTCCTGAAATTCAAGTGGCTTGCGGTGTTTATCAGCGTAGCTTTTCTGGCGATCCCTAGTAGCAGCCATGCGTTCTCTTGTCTGGACAATTTTCTCATGAGTTTCAAAGATCAATTCTGGGCCAGTAAGTTGAATATCTCCAACTTCTACCCAGCAAAGCGGTGATCTACATTTACGTCCATATAAGGCCTCGAATGGTGC
Source organism: Flaveria linearis (assembly GCA_024085815.1). NCBI lineage: Eukaryota > Viridiplantae > Streptophyta > Magnoliopsida > Asterales > Asteraceae > Flaveria > Flaveria linearis. The sequence continues at coordinate 107,978 of JABSNV010000373.1, forward strand.
CGCCTTGATGCTCGAATGATAGCTATTATTATATGAGAACTCTACTAAAGGTAGATGACCTTCCCAGTTCTTTCCAAAAACAATAACACAAGCCCTAAGCATATCCTCAAGAGTCTGTATGGTTCTTTCACTTTGGCCATCAATTTGAGGGTGATAGGCTGTGCTCATATCTAGGCGAGTGCCTAGATCTTTCTGAAGTTTATCCTAAAAGATAGATGTAAATCGTGCGTCACGATCAGAGATGATAGACACTGGCACTCCGTGTCTAGAGATAATTTCTTTGATGTAAAGCCTTGCAGGCTTCTCCATCTTGTCTTTCTCACGAATGGGTATGTGAGAATTCACACTTTGATATATTCAATAGATGCATTCTATATCAAATATTCAAAGTATGGACAATTTACTGTAAGATAGATGGGAATTTAAGAAAACTGGGTTTTTCGATTAAATTCAGCAAGGCACGAGTACTCGGGAAACAAGTCTCTCTTTAGGTTAGGACAAGCGTAGCTTAGATTACCAAATTGAACACGTCAAGGTAATTTGACCCATTTGCCTTAGAGACTTGTGTATTGACCATAGTTTATCACTCATCCCAGAAATTCCCAGGTAAACATAACTGGTCTCGCAATGAGATTTATACGATATGCTTGCCTTAGCCCAAAGGCCTTTTGCCAGGAAATCCAGAATACAGGTGTCTATGTGTCACACAAGTTTATTTGGTTCATAGAATCAAAACCTCGATAAGATTTTCATAGATTAGACATAAAGTCTAAGGAATTGAACCCACAACGATAAGTGTAGATACCACGTGTCGTTGAGAATAAATTTAGGAACTTCATTTATCGGGGAAAGTCAAAGAGTCAAAGTTAAGTTTAGGGAAACAAGTATCTAAGTTTAAGCATATAACTTCTTAATCCTAGTCGATCTCTAACTAAGGAAATTTACTTTATGCAACTATTGTGTGGCTATAGGCTAGATGCAATTCCTAACTCATTATAACCAATGACTCTGATACCAATCTGTCACACCCTCAAATTTCGGGTCTGGAATTTATCACGGAGGGGTGAGCAAACAGGATTGAACACATTAGTCACACATGAGATGCAGTTATCTATATGATGAATTTTAGATAACCATTCCATTGATATTCAGAGTAATAATATTATGCGTAGCGGAAATAAAAGATAGATTGTTTCTTAATAATACGTCTAATCATATCTCAAATAATAAGCAATATGTATCTTGAGCTCTTATATGATCCTACGTGTAAGTCCATAAGCTCCTAGAAGATACCTGAGAATACATGTAAAATCAAGTGTCAACACAGGGTTGGTGAGTTCATAGGTGAGTAAAACATATATGATAAATCATCCATTATCAATCAAAGAAGGGTTTATTTTGTGAAGATATGGTCATTTCATAACTTCAATTGAGCCTTGAGATATCCCTGATATCACTCCGTATATGAATAGCCTTAATGGAACCCCTTTACAATAGGTGAACTCACTATCCCATATACTAACTAAGTACAAGCCAACAAAACCTTCACATAGGAATTGCCCATGTAACATAGTTAATTTTTCATTTTCCTTTTTATGTGTATATTATATTAGTTATAATAATTCAAATCAGAGGGCGCGAATCCTCTCTTTACATTTATCCTCATATGGGTTGTAAGTGGAACTATAATGACAAACTTTACATAGTGCACATCTGCCTTCTTAACACAGAACAGTCATCCCGAATGACTTATAAGATCTTTGTGCATCTTGGTAAGGACCACATGTCCAAACCTTTGTAGGGGTAAGTCACTCCCCGATAGTACTATCCAAAAGATCACTGCTTGTTTATAGTCCAGTATACAGAGAAGGATTTTCATAGTAACCATATGTAATCATAAATGTGATTGATTATTATTTAACATAATATACAAAATAACTTGAAATTTCAATTACAACATGTATTCCTCCCCAAAATATTTAAATGATTAAAAAGGGGAATAGTTAAGTATGAACTCACCTCAGTTCTTGTGTGGTGTTGACAAGCTAGTAAATTCCTCCAAAGGAATTATAATTCACATAAACAAATAGATATAAATTCATAACCTAAATAAGTTAGATCTTAAACCTGGAGTTCAATTGATCTAGGTTTGATCTTCTGGGATTTGTTATAAACATATAATTAAATTATTTAATTATTTTTATTAATTCTTTAATAACTGAAGATTTGCATTTCATAAAATTTGATTAATTTAATAACGATTTTAACATATCATTATGTTCTAAATAAATTTTAGACATTATTTAAATATGTAAGTTTGTATTTAATTTAGTAAGATTTTATAATTGAATTTATAAAATCTAATTTGTATTTATCAAATAAATAATATTTACATGTTTTAATTTATTATTAATCTATACCTGTAATTAGTATATTTTTATAATTTTTATAATAATGCTTGTAAATAATTTATGAAATTATAACATCTTTATAATTTCCACAATTATCATATTTTATCCATAATTACAGATAATATAGTGTCCATAATAAATTAATAATTTAAATTATTATTTAGAGTCTATTTTTATAAAAATAACTATTTATAACATTTGTAAATAATTTTTATAAAATTATTAAGGTGTTTTTAATAAATAAATTTTACAGAAAATTAATTGGGTACTTTTAAAATAAACAAAGTTTATAAAAGTTGTTTTTATAATTTTTAGGAATTTTTATATATTTTTATATAGGCTGAAAATCCATAAAAAATAATAAGGTAGCTCGGGGTCGAACCCGGGACCTCAGGGTTGGAATGTGCTCGGGGAACCAGTGAACCAAAGGCCTCAGCCGCGATAAGAACTGGTTTCTAAATCTTTTAAACACAATAACAGATCATCCCCAATCCACTAAGAACCCTAATTCGTATCCGATCAAATTGAAGCCCAAATCGATGTTGTTAATCAGATTATGGTTAGGGCTTTCAATCCCCATATGAAATCGAGCATGTATGTATGTTCAATAACCTGTTTTGAAGCTAGAAAGAGGGTGTTCGATCAGTTGCAGGTCGCGGTCAAAGGGTTTGATCGAATTGATGTGTTTGTGTGTTTTCAGCTCAAATGGAACTCGATGGAAGGTTTTAAATGCTCAAACGATCGTTAGTGCGCATTTACTTTTGATTATTATTTGGTTTTAGTGGTCGATTAGGTGGTTGGTCGGCCGAAAGTATGGATCGCATTAATTCGACTCCATTATTCAAATTTCAATGGCCCACGAGTTCGAATCATGCACTAGATGTTGTCGGTAGTGATTAACTGAGCTGGAATCGACTAAATTTGGGTATTTGGCTTCGCCGGAGGCTCGCCGGAGATGGTGGCCGGCGGTGACAGGGTCGACGGGGACGGGAGGTTTGGGTTTTAAGAATTTACAGAAATGGTCCCTCAACTTTCCAAGTCTTATTATTTCATGCTAAAAGTATTTAAAATAAGTTTTAAAATTAACATTTCTCACCCAAAACTTTTAGGGTTTAGTTAATAATAATAAATTTTATTTCTAGTATTATTATTATTATTTACATTATTATTATTATTAATATTATTTTACTTATTCATAAAATAATTATAAACAAGTTTTAGAATTTTAAAATTTAAATCCTAAAACTTACCGAAATTTTCCGGGTTTTCACAAAATACACGCACAAGTTTTAGAATTTTAAAATTTAAATCCTAAAACTTACCGAAATTTAAATACCATAATATGAGTAAAATATATTTTTATGAAAATTATACACGCACAAGTTACATATTTTATTTATATTTTCTGTTATACATAATTTTATTAAATACATTATAACAACTATAAATAATGATGCAACTAATAGTCAGGCCGTTTATTAAATATACCTGCCGTTAGAAAAAAAAACTATCTTATTAAACATATATACCCGTTCCAAAAAACTTATTAAATAAACAATAAATCTAAAAATTCGGCATTGTCATACGCGGCATAATTAATAACACGCTACAATTGTCCCAACTCATTTTCGAACTAAATTTACATTGAAATATATAGAGTTACTCAAATTAATAAAAACATATATATGACTTCACTAGTCTTTAAATAAAGTTCTATATTGAAACACAGACCAATTGTACATGAAAATTATTACGAAAGCATTTTATATTTGACTCAGCTCGTGTCCGAATGAAATTGACATCAAAACAAAGAATAACTCGAATCTAGACCATCGCGTACATAAAAATAAATACGTAAGAAAAAAATTTTAAGTAAAAATATACAATATGTAAACTCAAGATTTTAAAAACTTAAGATGGTCAAAATAATATTTTTTTAAAGTTTTTAAAGTGTCAGGTGATAAAGTTGAGTGGGTAGATTTTGGACGATGGCAAATACCCCCGACCTTTGTAGTTAAAGATATAGTAATATATTTTAAATAAAACCAAAAGTTTATAACTGATTATTTATCAGTAAGACTATACTATAGGATATGTGTACTGCAATGTCAACAGTCACACTCCGAGCTTTTGCCACCAATACTACGCCGATTGTTAAAATCTCCACGCACCTTGCCGCTTTGACTCAATATTGAAAACTTAAAATTTTTTATTTTGTTTAACAACATAATGCAACGGTCATATGACCATTTGAGTATTAAAATACTATTTTTTGAAAATTGATAAATACGCACATCATTTTCACACTAAAGAACACATTGTTGTATATACTTTAAAAGCCAAACAGAACATCCTTAAAGCATCATGTACAACCTCATGAGCACTCCACCGCCTTCTTCCTTACGAGGCATCCTCCATCCTTCTTACATCTCTATCCTCAAGCAAGTTCTTCCACTGCCTTCTCCTTCATCGACCTCACGCAAGTTCTTACATCTCTATCCTTCTTACATCGCCTCCACCGCCTTCTTCCTCGGTTACTTCCAGAGGTCTAGCGTCAAAGAGTTCATCGTCTTTGTGGGTCGTACAGTCGCCAAACGCACCCCTCCATCCCATCGTCAATCTGTTCAGCACGAAGGTAGCGTTTTTCATCATCATGTTTCTTCCATTTTGTTTATGTTCTGTTGTTTATTGTTCGGTTGATGTTTGTGTTTTGTGACTTTGGTAGTTGAATCTGATCTGAGGTTATCTTTGATCGGGTTGAGTTATATGATAAGATTGGGTTGATTTACTTTTTTGGGTGTGATTGAGATGAATCTCTTTACGAGTTCAGTTTGTTCTATTGGAGCATATGAAAAAGGAAATTACCATCAAAGGATTTTACTTCAATTTCAAGTTCAAGTTTAGTTTCTGATTTGTTGTTGACTTTTTTGGTGGATTACTATTTCAATTTCTGTTTCGTGAATTCACTATTCGTATTGGATCTAGGTTTCTCTTAAAGGACGTGAATTTTTAGAATAGATTGGACTGATTCAACTTTATTTGTCATGTTTGAGATGAATCTATCTGAAAAAACCCTAATCTTTAGGGTGCTATATGTGAATCTTCTGTTTGCTTAACTGGAGCAACCCTGGACCTTCATTGCAAATTTTTGCATCACAGGCCTATGTTTATCCTTTTCTTTTTATCGTCATCTTTTTTTCCACAGTAATGATTAAATGTGCATGCTATGAACACTATTAGGACACCATGTATGTAATTTTGCAGATTCCTTGATGCACAGAGAAGCAGCAGTCGAGATGATCTGTTGTTTAGAACCAAATTATACATGATCTGTTTGTTGTTAACTTTGTCCCTTAGAAGTAGATAGAAAGCATCACAAAAAAATTATACATGAAAGGCAGAAAGAAAATCGTGTAATTGACTACAAAAAAAAGATGAGAATTCAATAAGAAGACACTTAAACCAATAGAAAATCATGCACTAAAAATGCTATAAGCTAACCTGAAATTTGGTCGTTCTGCCTCTAATACTCCTGAAATGAGTTTTTCAGCATAAGTTTTAGGAGTTGGCCTAGATGTCACTTTATGGAAGAATCTTATCTATGAAACCCAGAATTGTAATCACATGTCATGTTAATGGTTCTATAAGCAGAGATGTAAAGAATAAAGTAAAAAATTGAGGATACATGTTTGGTTATCAAACGGTTATGATGCGAATTAGCAGATTTATTACCTAAGTGTCTGGATGTTCAGCATCTAATTGTACCAGGTGCTTCAAAGCCTTGATGAAATAGAAAAGTATTAAGCATTTAAGCGAACCATGTGTGGCAACCTCACACGTACATTATATTACTTCGCGGTTAATATATGACATATTTTATAAATGCGGTGCCTAAAGGTTTTCCAGCCACCTCACTTTTGACTACCACATATTGAAGAACTATTAGATAAAGACAACACGAGCTCTTTTGATATATCTTTTGTAGCCATCCACGAAAAAGAATTTAGCTACGTTGTTCTCCTATGTATTACTGTTCATGTAAATGTTTCGCGTATTATTTCGCGTAGATTAAAGTTGAAAAGTACTTCCCTTGATGCAGTTACTAATGACATAAAAACGCCCGCCGCATCGCGCGGGGCCTTTTGCTAGTCTCCATTTAAAAATACTAATTTTCACTTGATCATATATTTTTCATCTTGTGATGATTTTGCTACTTATAAACTATTGTTCAAGAACAAGAAGTCGATAGTGCACAACAAACCAATATCACACAACAAATTCGTGATGATGAATTGCATCAAAATCTTAGAGTCGGGTTTAGCGGATCATATTTTTGAGATACAAATGTAATTTTTTGATAAACTTTACGGCAATTTTTTGGTGTTAGTGAAAACTCTTAATTAGCCTTATATTAAATACTAGTTTTAGAAAACTCGTGTATTACACGAGTTGAATAAATAAAATATTAATATAATAAAACTTATGAAAAATATCATTATATGATATGACTGAAATTACATATAAGTAAGTACTATAAGTAATAAAACAGTGATATTAATATTTTATAACTTTGTTTTTAATTTTTTTAAAAAAATATTTTATTCTAAAACAAACCTTATAAAAATCATTTTTAAAATATTTTATTATCATAACTGCTAAACTATATTATTTTTGGTTTCTAAATAATTTACTTTTTAAAAATAGTAATTTTATAATATATCATATTTTAGCAAAGTTTGATATTTTAGAAAAAAATATTACTTATAAAAATTTATTTATTTTCAAATAACATTAATAACAAATATTTTTCTTAATTTATAAAAAATATATTTTAATCTAAAAAGATATTAAATAATATTATTAGTAATGAGGGACATTCAAATAAGAACCATTTTTTGGTAAAAAACTAAAAGAACCATTAATAGCCATAGATCATATTAATCAATGGCTGATATTAAAAGGGGAAGTTAGTAATTTTAAGAAGTTTAAATTAACAAATAGAAAGGTAGAAAGGATAGAATTGGTATTTCATACTCAATTTTAAAAACTGCTTACCAGAACAATACGGGATCAATTACTCAAATTCTTCAAAACTTCCTCTCCTAATTTGTAGAACCCATATCATCCAGCATTAGATCGCCGAGCAAATTCGACAAATACGTTTCTTGATTTGAAGAAATCAAGATAATCACGCCCAATTCATCCGCTGATCAAGTATATTTTCATTTCCTGAATCAAAAAATAGAAGACTACCAGGCTCTGGATCCCCCCTAATCCGAACCGAAAAATCCAACATCCTTAGTGACTCAGTAGAGTTTTTCACACATAATCGAAAGAGATATGTCTATTGCATTGCTATCAATCTCTAATTTTGAAGCTTATATGAAAATCTAGGGTTGAAATTTTTTTAATATTTCATTATGTAGAGCTTTTTTATAGTCAATCCTAGGGCTTAAATATTCTTGCATTTTAGGTCTTGAAATTGCTTATAAGTTTTTAACTTGGTGATTAGTCATGTAGTCATGTTGCAGATGGAATCTAATATGTATGTTCATGCATATTTTTTGTTTATATGTGTGCATAGCTTGATGTTAGGAGTCCTGAACTAGTTAAATAAGATCTGTCATGAATTTTGTCCTTATTATGCCTAGTAAGCTCTTTTGGCTGCTGATCAATGACTTCAATCTAATATGGTGATGATCATATTTAATATATTATCAAGGAGTTGGTATTTTTGCAAATACCTGATGCAAGTCAATGAGTAGTGTTTAAAATTCATTTGTCTTTTGATCGGTATGAAGCTTGGTTGATCATCTTATAGTTTGTGTAGGTGTTGCTATGTGAGAAGAGGAGCAAATAGTTGAGGATGGCCAAGGTCTTGAGTAGCAGCACATGGTTTGGTAAAAAACTAAAACTAATAGGTTGATAGTTTATAGTTACTCAATTGAGTTAGAGGATGTCTTATTATCTAATGTAGCTAATGCCTTTGTTGATGTTGTTTATTCTATTGCCAATATTATGTAATTTTAGTGTTGGATATTCCAACCTTTATTGTTGCTGTTGTCTGTGAATTTTTAATCTTAAATCATTGCATTGTGTGTTGCTATGCTATTCAATGGTTAATAGCTATAAACTTGTGTTGTGTTTGTTTGGTTGTAAAGTTGTATTAGAATATTGTATAACACATCTACGAAAGTCATATGCATTAACGCACAAAGATAATACGTGCATCAATGCACTCGAGCAATACATGCACTTAAACAATTAAAATCGTTAACGCACTCGAGCAATACATGCACTACTACACTCGAGCAATTCTTGCAATCCATGCAAAAATAGAATACATGTTCGCTAGATTATAATCCGAGAGATTTTTGAATGCTCAACTTGATCTGGATACTTTCTAAAATTTCTCTCCATAACATAATTTTGTTTGGTAAAATCTGAAACACCTATTTTAAGATTTTATCAAAGATTATGTTTCTTTTTTATGTTTTAAAGATTAGTTTTGTTTTAGATATAATGTTCTTCAAGAATCTTAGCTAGTTGAGTATTGTTTTAGGAGATTTTTGACTGGGTAATCTAAAGTGAGTAAATGAGATTCTTAATGTCAGCCAAATTGAAGTAACAGGTTCCTCATTTAGAACTAAATTCAATTGTAATTTTGACGAAATCCTTTAAATTGAGAGCAAATAAGATTCTCCAAATGAGAACCTAACTTTGCTAAGATATCCAATATGAAAAGTTTCATTCTGGAGCGTTGTAGGTGATTTTGTTATTATTTTAATGTGTATTCAGTTTGGTGGCATATAATTGTTTGATTATTGTAATTTTGGAGTTAATTAACAAACATGTTATCTTTTTTATTGATTCACTAATGCACCTTAAATGTTTTTCAAATGTCTCAATTAATGTCAAAACTGGTGAATGAGTTGGAGTATAATTTCAAAATGTCTCAATGAAGGTCAAGTACATCTTTGGTTCACATATGTAGTAAGTTCAAAATGTCTGACATCGATTCGGTCTTTTTTACTTCAGTTGCCTTTGCCCGAGGACCAACCCGAACCCAAAAATTGCTACATACATGAACCAGAGACGTACTTGTATAAATGATATTTGTATAAGTTTGGGTTTTTCTCAGTCCAAGTATTGAGTATTTTCTAGTAAACATAATTTATACAACACACTATGTGTAGTAGTGTATATATATGTAATTATGCATATATGTATTTATGAACATAGGTGATTATAGCATTTATGCACAAGGATATAGATTTACATTCAAACTAATGCAGTCAAGTGACTCCTAGATTTTGGGGTTCTATATTTAGAATATGCAAGTAGATGTGAGCTGACATCATAGTTTTACTAATATTGACCCCTGTAAATTTTTAACTAAGTATGAAAACCATCCTAAATATTAGTATCGGATCTATCTTTTCTTAATTAAACAACAAGAGTTTTATGCATGAACTTGGTCTATTATGACACTATTGGTAAGAAAATCAATGACTAGATTACACTAGAATGTATACTTAAAATAGATGATTTGTCAGAGTATTCATAATGATCCACATATGCATCTGCTAATTACCATGGACGGAGACGTCTAATTCATTTACTAATTTGAGGAACATAACAAGAAACTAAAATTTTTAATATATGTGAAAACATGTTAAGAGAAAAGGGTTAAACTTCAACACGTTTCCCACAAAATAAAAGCACCATATATGTTGATTGAGAATTTTTATGAATCAAATCAGTGTCTTCTTCATCTATAAATGGAATTGGATACAAACGATTTGTCAATGAGGAGCTGTTCTGAATTATAACTCAAATAATACAATTTATAACTCCATGTTAATCTTTTCATACAATGAACAATGCATATATTCAATGGCATGACAACAATTATGCGTTAACGCACATTGTGCAATTATGCATCAATGCACATACTACAATTATGTATAGATGTAGACATTCGCATATGCTGTTTCTCTCTTTATTAATTGATTTAATACATCTAATATATTATGCTTATAGTTGTCACTGCTTTCCTATTTCATTAACTCTTAACTTAATTGATTCAGAAGTTAAATATTATCAAGTAAGTATCAATTATTATTGGGCATTTTATTCGAAGAATAATATTAACTATTTTATGTACTCTCTGAAGTTGATGGTTTGGTAAAATTATCCAAACCTTAGTTATGAATAATGTATTTAGTTAATTGAATTACAAATGTACAGTTTATTTTTTTAACAATTTTTTATGTGGTATAGAAACAATTGCATCCTATTTTGGTGGGGACGGTTGTAAGATTCTAACCCCACTAAATTTAATTACTTAATTTAAATTACGTTATTGCCCTTTGTATATATAATTTAAATAATTAAACATAAATCAATTTAAAACAATTTGATTGGAGGAAGTTGGTTCTTTTGGTTTTTTACAAAAAAATGGTTTTCGTTTGAATGGATCCCTATTAGTAATTATGGTAATTATTTAATAGGAGAGAGAAGCGGAAAATTTTGGTGAGGAGAATTGTGGTGGTGACACGTGTCATACCAGTTACTCTTTTATTATAATAGATAGATTACTTAAATATTTTTTATGTAATATTAAAAAAATATTATTTAAAAAAAGAAGGATGTAGAGTGCACTGTGGTTATCAATGTTTTCAGAACCGGATCGGACGTCGAACCGGACGACTTACTAGTTTGGTGGTCGGACCGGTCGGACCGGATTTAACTATATTTTAATTATATTTATATATGTAATTAAATATAAGTAATTTATATATGATTTATACATATATTTTATAGTTATATATAAAACTTAACTATATTTGTATATCCAACGTACTAATTTATGGTTTAACACCCCGTTTTTACCCGCTAAAATAAAAAAAAATACTGAAATCCGGTCGGAACCGGGCCGGTTCGCCGGTCCAACCGCCAGTTCGGTTCGGACCGGCCGGTTCAATGGCACAAAAAGGAATCACCCCTGACCGGACCGGACCAGCCCCCGATTCGCGATCGAACCGGTCGGACCGGCCGGCCGGTCCGGTCTCAACAACACTAGTGGTTATGTATCTCCTTTGTGGGGAGAACCGGTATAAAATTTGATGTGATGTTGACGTAAGATACCGTAACCGAAATAATCAAATAGTTCTAATCATAATTACTTTTCAGATTCACCTAAGAAATAATATACATGCTATCAAATTATAATAATTTTGTAAAATTATTTTCTACTAATATTAACTTTGCTTTGATATGTGGAAAAAGACAAGCATATATCTAAGAAAATTAAAATTATGGTAATCATGTAAAATATATGGTTGACAATAATTAAAATTAATTTGAGGTGCTATAAAATGGCACTTGAATTTTTTTTTACAAATTAACAACTAAGGTGCTGTTTGTTTCTGAAGAGGTAAAACGTCTGCGGTCTGCGGACCACATCTGCAGACATCTGCAGGAGAAGAGATGGACCAAACGTCTGCAGTCTGTAATAAGAAGACTGTTTGTTTTTTAAAGTCTGCAAACTATTAAAACCCTTGTTTCACACCCTTTATTGAAACTGATTTCAATCTTCTGACCTTTATCGTCCCTCATTGTTCTTAAGAATTTCACAAATGCACATTCTCCCCCTGCACATTCACCACACCCACTACCATCTCCACCACATCTTCACCGACGCCGACACCCGCCTTCACCCGCCTTCGCCGGGGCCGCCCCACGCCACCCCACCTACGCCGGAGCACCTTCACCGACGTAGACCACCGCCTTCAAACCGCCTTCACCGCCGACACCCACCTTCGCCCCCGACACCCTCTCTCTACAACTTTCTCTCTAGCTATGTGTCGACAGGGATGGTGTTCACGGGTTCGATGGGTGAAGGTTGATTTTGGAAATCAAAGATTGAATTGGGGGTCGGTCGATGGTGGAGTTCGATGATGGTGGTCGACTGTTGAATTTGGGGTTCACGGGTTCGATGGGTGGATTTGGGGATGGGGTTGAAGGTCGATGGTGGTTGTAGTCGGTTGAAGGTCGATGGGGATGGGGTGGATCGACAGGGGATGGTTCGGCCGGTGGGGGGAGGGCTGGGGATGGTTCGGCCGGTGGGGGGAGGGCTGGGGATGGTTCGGCCGGTGGGGGGAGGGCTGGGGATGGTTCGGCCGGTGGGGGAGGCGACGGGAGCAGACCAGAAATGTGGGGTGTGGGTATTTGGGGGTTTGGGGTTGAAATGTGAAGAAGAGGTGGGAAGATTTCTGAAGACTTTAGTCCACCTCTTCTTGGAGAAGAGGTCACGCAGACCTTTTTTAATGAAATGTCTTCAGAAAAACAAACACTCTGCAGACCATAAACGTCAGCCCGCCTATTTTTAACGCAGACAAAAGAGCTTCAGAAGCTCTTTTTCAGAAAAACAAACACCATCTAACTTCATTTACCATATATCACAATACTTTTTTTGGCAAATTGCGTATAGATTTGATAAAAAAAACACCATAGAAAATATTATTATACCTTCTTGTCTATATTAAATACAATTTATGTATAAAAGAGTATTTTTTATCGTGTTTGAGTCTTTTTGGAAACATGGTAAGTAGGTCAAAATAATAGCTTGATGTGATGGATTCCTATTTCTTGATTGTTGATATTTTTTTAAATGCAGGTTCTGCATTAAAAAAAATAACTAAGCCAAAACATTGAACAAACACCTAAATGCTAATTAATATTATGACATATCATCTAAAAATATCAAATAATCCAGAAATTCTGAAATTAACACATTTTCGTGTTCGCTTGTTATTTTAACATGTTATTCAATAAATATTGAAATTACGACAACGTCTCCATCGAGCTTCAAACGAGGACATTAAGGATTCCATGGATAAATGGCCCATCCAAAGAGGAAATCAATTCTTTGGCTCTTTTAAGAAATAAGCAAGATGTAGGATGTGATTTAAGCATGTAATACATATAGATTTCTCTAAGAGAGATTATAAAAGGAAAACACCTCTCTTTATTGACTCCCTACGCGAGAGTTAAGAAGATTTACTGACTTCTTGATCACAAGAATTTGTCACGTTTTTATGTATAAAAACTACATTTTTACATAATTTGAACATTTTAATTGTAGCCGATAGCGAAAAATATAGCATGAGGACCCTCCAGTTAAAGTTTAGATTCGTCACTACCTCTCAATCAACCAAATTAACAAAATATTCATAAATACATTCATACACACTTAGATACATGCATACATACATATGTGAGCATATTGGTCTTCTTATTATGTATATGTGATTTGGTCCAATAATTCTCGATGATGAATTGAAGTTGAACGTTAACGTCCTCCCGACATCAAGACATCTATGTTATGTGGAAAACTGATGTCACATCATGTTCAATAAGTGCATCCTAATTACACGTGACATTAAGTGAAAAGTCTAGATACATTCTAACGTCTTTTGATTCAATTTTTAACTCAGTTCTTTCATTTTTATCAAGTTCACGAACCGACGTACCCTTAATTTTCTTAAGGCTTGGGTTCAAATACAAAGTGAACATTATGTAAAAAGTGTGAGAAGCAATCGGTGAGTGACATGTGACATATTTTTAAAAATAAAAGGAGGGGTATTTTAGGAAGTCTAATTTATTGAGATGAAGGTGTGGGCTTACATCAATTCTCAATTTATCGATTTAACAAAATTCATCTGTTGAAGATTGCTTACATCAATTTCAATCGTTGAAGATTCAACAAAATTATTTGAACCCAAGCCTTCAACAAAATTTTGTTGAAGATTGCTTACATCTAATTTATTTGAACACAAGGCTTCAACAAAATTCTCAATTTATCAATTCAAACGGTTTACGTTTCATCTTACATCAATTTCAATCGCTGAAGATTCAAACGATCGAATTCATCTGTTGAAGATTGCTTTATGTTGTTTCTGTTGAAGATCGTTGAGTTATGTTGATCTATTTGATTTCATCAGTTTGGTACGTATGAAGACGATTATATACTGTAATTGAAATAGTATGTTAATAATTTTGTTGTTTGGATCATCATTGTGTCTATACTGTCTGATTTCTGTGAATTTTGTTATTGATTGACATCATCATTGTGTCATAGGTATCATCATTGTGTCTTTTTGTTCGTCATTGTGTCTTTTGTATTGTCATTGTGTCTTTTTGTTCGTCATTGTGTCTTTTGTATTATCATTGTGTCTGAATAAAACAGTTATTGTGTCTATACTGTTAGATTACTCTGGACATTATCAATATGTTGAACATATTTTATAAATATCAGGTGAGTCTTTATATGTTGTGTCTTTTATGTTGTTGTGTTTGTTATATGAATTTTGTTATTGATTGACATCATCATTGTGTCTTAGATATCATCATTATGTCTTTTTGTTCGTCGTTATGTCTTTTGTATTGTCATTGTGCCTGAATAAAACAATTATTGTTAATCAATTGGTTACGAACAAAGACGAGTTGTGTTTTTATCTTGATTATTTAAATAGTTACAAGTCTAAGGCTGATAAAGTTCAAATGGTCGCCTCACCTCCAAGCAGGAGAGATAGGTTTGCAGAGTTACCTGGAGGGAGCGAACGAAATGAAGCAAAATTCAGTGTACCAGTTAAGCAAAAGACAAAAGGTAGGCCGAAAAGAATGAAGTCAGCTCGTGAGTTAGCCATCAAACAAGCAGGAAAAAAGTTGAGAAATTGTGGTTTTGCAAACAACCTGGTTGTAACACCCTCAATTTCATAATAATATATTAAGGAGGGTGCTACGAGTTGGGTTCTTATAGCCATTCAGAGATTATAACACAGCGGAATTTCCATATAGGTTTGCAGAGTTACCTGGAGGGAGCGAACGAAATGAAGCAAAATTCAGTGTACCAGTTAAGCAAAGACAAAAGGTAGGCCGAAAAGAATGAAGTCAGCTCGTGAGTTAGCCATCAAACAAGCAGGAAAAAAGTTGAGAAATTGTGGGTTTTGCAAACAACCTGGTTGTAACACCCTCAATTTCATAATAATATATTAAGGAGGGTGCTACGAGTTGGGTTCTTATAGCCATTCAGAGATTATAAACACAGCGGAATTTCCATACGTTAAAACTGTTTCATCATTAAAATTACTATAACACTTTAGTCGACATATTAAAACTCTATCAAACTTCATGTACATCTCTCCCAAAACCCAACATTTAAGCCAGTATCATACACCAGAACCAAACTTTAACTTGGTGGGGCACCATCACGAACACCTCTATTATTACCTCGCATGCATAATAAAGTAAACACTAAATCAGATAAACTGGTGAGTTCTAATAAACACCACATTTGAATAATAATAATTTATCGACGGTTATAACATCGAACAATTCACAAACATCCACTAGTCCATTTATTTGTCCCAGTATTGATATGCATATCGAATACCCACAAGGTAATTATGGCCCTCTTTTTATCAATTCATTTTGGTGGTCAAAACTTCACCTCGCGTGTACGGGTCAAAATTCCGTTTATAGTTGGTGGGTCAAAACTCCACCTCGCGCGTTGACGGGTCAAAACTCCGTCTATAATTGGCGTTGACGGGTCAAAACTCCGTCTATAGTTGGTGGGTCAAAACTCCGTCTATAGTTGGTGGGTCAAAACTCCACCTCGCCATTCACTACAATTTACCACTTCCAAATTCTTATTGACATCATTATTCATTTATATGCATGCCAGTGCCTGATTTGTCAAACAACATTGTCAAACAGCATTAACACATGAAAAGGTCAATTAGAACTCACCTTAATGTTTTCAGCAAGTGTTTACTAATCCAAATACACTAAGGCAGCTAAAACTCTCTTTCTCAATGCAAATCTACAACAATAACCCTAACTTAGTCAAATCATTTCCTACACATCACTTTATACGATTGAGGCTATACGACTGGACTTATTCGTACGATTGAACATGCGACTAAGCTTAGTCGTACGAATGAACCATACGACAGGGGTGCGAATGAGCTAGAACAGGGTTTGTATGAATGACCTCCATTCGTGCGGTTGGCTCATGCGATTGAGCTTCAGTCGCACGATTGAGCAATACGACTGGCTCATTCGCACGAATGGGTCATGCGACTGGGCTCATTCGCCTGAAACGGATCAGCAGCTGTGTTCTTGACATATTTGATCCAAAACTTCAAGTTTTAACCATTCAAATTATGCCATATTCAAAATAGAACATATACACCTTATTTACAACCGTTTCGGATCCTTATTTCATCAAAATTCACAAAACTAAGATCCGAATCCTTGGTTTTCAACTTAATAGAAAGATTGAATCAAAACTCAGATTTAAACTTGTTTTTTGGATCAATTTCGACCATATACACAGCTTAATGTACTCAAATATCGATCCGTGCCAAGCGAGACTTACCAAAATGAAGCCGAAATCGTTGGTTTGGCAAGAACAGGGGTGTTTGGGTTCGAGTGAAGCAAGGGGATAGGGATACTGCAGATAGAAATCTGCTTTTGAACGTTCTTAACCGCCTTACTTATTCTCATCTACATATTTTAGCCGCCATACTCAGACGCACGACTGGACCCATTCGTACAACTCAATCATGCGACTGAACCCATACGCCTGTTAATCGTGCGATTGAGCCTCATACGCCTGTAAGGCGTGCGACTGAGATTCATTCGCATGTTTATCATGCGACTGAACACTATCCTTATTAATTTAAACGAATATTAAATTTTACGGATGTTACAAGTCTACCCACCTTAGTTAGGGTTTCGTCCTCGAAACCTGACTAAAACAAATGGGGGTAGTTTCGCCTCATCTCTTCTTCTGGTTCCCAGGTTGATTCCGATCCCTGGCGATGTGCCCACTGTACCCGGACTAAGCTAATGCTCTTATTTCTAAGTCTCTTCTCCTTATAATCTATAATGGCCACAGGTTGTTCAACATAATTGAGCTTCTCATCAACCTCAATATCATCTAAGGGTATATATTGAGTTTCATTGGCTAGACACTTGCGTAACTGAGAGACGTGAAAGGTTGGATGAATAGTACTTAGTTCTTCTGGTAAGTCCAATCTATATGCTACATACCCAACTTTTTCTATTATTCGGAAAGGTCCAATAAAACGTGGACTTAGTTTGCCCCTCTTTCTGAATCAAAATGCCTTTCCATGGAGAAACTTTTAACAAAACAAAATCCCCAACTTTAAATTCTAATGGTTTCCTTCTACGATCTGCATATGATTTCTGCCTGCTTTTCGCCTCTCTAATATGATTTTTAACTACTTCAAACTTTGACATTGTTTCTTCAACTAATTCACTATTCCCCAATTCACGTTGCCCCATATCTCCCCAATAAAGTGGAGTTCTGCAGTTTCTTCCGTACAACATCTCAAACGGGGACATCTGAAGGGTAGCTTGATAACTGTTGTTGTATGCAAATTCAGCTAAAGGAAGATGACTATCCCAGCTACCTCCAAAATCAATACTACATGCCTGTAGCATATCCTCTAATGTCTGAATAGTTCTTTCACTTTGACCATCTGTTTGGGGATGATAGGCTGTACTAAAATAAAGTTTAGTCCCCATTGCCTCATGAAACTTCCTCCAATATCTAGAGGTAAACCTAGCATCCCTATCAGACGTGATACTTTTTGGAACTCCATGTAATCTAACTATTTCTTTTATAAAGATATCAGCTAGCCTTTCCACCGAATAGGTTTCCCGTATGGGTAAAAATAAAGCACTCTTGGTTAGTTGGTCTACCACTACCCAATAGTATCATAACCTTTTGGTGTACGAGGTAGTTTAGTTATAAAATCCATGGTCAGATCGTCCCACTTCCAGGCTGGAATAGCTAAGGGTTACAACAATCCATATGGTTTCTGATGTTCAGCTTTCACTTGGGCACACGTCAGACATTTATTTACATACTGCATCACGTTAAATTTTATTCCTAGCCACCAATAATCATGCTTCAAATATTGATACACCTTGGTCATGCCTGGTTGAACGGAATACCTAGATTTGTGAGCTTCATCAAGTACCATATCACGTAAGGCCAACGGAACCCACATTCGACCAAACCTGATTTTAACACCATAACTATTTTCTTCTAAATACTTTTCCTAACCAACCATTCTTTCCTGCTTTATACCTCCTTCCTTTAGTGCTTCTAATTGGGCTTCTCTTAATTGTTGCATAAAGTCAGGAGTAATTACAAGTTTATACGCCTTAACCTTGATTGGTTCACACTTCTCCTTTCTGCTCAATGCATCAGCAACCACATTTGCTTTCCCGGGGTGATACAGAATTTCACAATCATAATCTTTGATTAATTCCAACCATCGCCTTTGTCTCATATTCAGATCTTTTTGCTCAAAGAAATACTTCAGGCTCTTATGATCGGTAAAGATGGTACATCTCACTTCATATAAATAATGTCGCCATATTTTAAGAGCAAAAACTACAGCCGCTAATTCTAAATCGTGGGTTGGGTAATTAACTTCATGGGTCTTCAATTGTCTAGAAGCATAAGCAATAACTCTCCCACGTTGCATCAAAACACATCCCAATCCCTGATATGAGGCATCAGAATATATTACTAAATCATCTGCACCTTCTGGTATTGCCAATACTGGGGCTTGAGTTAACCGATTCTTCAGTTCCTGAAATGAAACTTCTTGTTCTTTATTCCATTCATACTTAACGTCCTTTCGGGATAACTTCGTTAACGGAGAAGCAATTTTAGAAAAATCTTGAATAAATCTTCTATAGTATCCTGCCAGCCCTAAGAAACTACGAATTTCTGAAGGACTTTTAGGAATTTCTCAATTCATCACAGCTTCAATCCTTGCAGGATCTACTAATATTCCATCCGCGTTCACCACATGGCCCAAAAATTGCACTTCCCTTAACCAGAATTCACACTTCGAGAATTTTGCATACAACTTATTCTTTCTTAATGTTTCCAATACTTCTCGAATGTGACAAGCATGATCTCCTTTGTTCTTAGAATAGATCAAAATATCATCTATAAACACAATCACCGATTTATCCAGTATCGTTTACATACTCTGTTCATCAAATCCATGAATGCAGCAGGAGCATTCGTTAATCCAAACGACATCACCAAAAATTCATAATGCCCATATCGTGTACGAAAAGCTGTCTTTGGTATGTCCCCTTCTTTCACCTTTAATTGATGATATCCGGATCTAAGATCTATCTTTGAGAACCAATTAGCACCTTGGAGTTGATCAAATAAATCGTCTATACGGGTAATGGATATTTATTCTTGATAGTTAGTTTGTTTAGCTCCCTATAATCTATGCACATCCTTAAACTGCCATCCTTCTTCTTTACAAACAGAACAGGAGCACCCCACGGTGAAGAGCTTGGTCGAATAAAGCCCTTGTCTAATAGTTCCTGCAATTGCTTCAGGAGTTCCTTCAGCTCAGCTGGTGCAAGTCTATAAGGAGTCTTAGCGACAGGTTTTGCCTCAGGTATTAAGTCAATCCTAAACTCAATTTCTCGATCAGGAGGTATACCTGGTAGATCTTCAGGAAATACATCAGGGAAGTCACAAACTACTGGAACATTTTCTAATTTCCTCGTCTCTTTAGCAATATCAACGACATATGCCAAAAATGATTCACAACCCCTACTTAATAATTTCTCGGCTTTGATCATAGATATAACTTTTACTACACTATCATGATTATCACCAAAATCATCACCGAATTACCTTCTAGCGTTCGTAACACAATCATCTTTCTCTTACATATTATCTGAGCCTCAAACATAGATAACCATCCATTCCCAATACTACATCAAAACCTCCTAACTTCATCATGTGTAATCTAGCAGAAAATTTTACACCTTCTAATTCGACAAAGCAATCGTCTATTACTTCACTAACAACTATGAATTCATTAGAAGCAGTCTCTACTGAAAAAGCAACATCTAACTTTGATGGTCTAACTTTTATTAAGGCATGGAATTTTATTGATATAAAACTTCTATTAGCCCCTGAATCAAATAAAATTCTAGCAGGTACATCATTAACAGGAAACATACCCGACACAACATCCGGTAATGCCTTAGCCTCCTCCGTAGTCATTGTAAATGCTCTCCCCGCAATACCACTACTACCACTCGCTCTGATTTTACTCGGTCCTCCCACGGCACGAATAGGAATTGGTCCAGGTCTAAACTTTAGACACTCGGATTTCATATGTCCCATCTCACCGCATTCATGACACCGAATTTCTGGACATCTAGAAACAAAATGCCCAGATTTCCCGCATTTATGACATGCTGGGTGATTCAATCTACATTCTCCCCTATGAAATTTCCCCATTTATTACACCGAGAAGGGGACCTACAAAGCCCATAGAATTAAACTTTCTCTTCTGTGGGACACTCTGTCCATATATAGGCTTAGAACTCCATGAAGTTTCCCGACGGCTAATCACTTCCTCTTTCACCACAGGTTTCTCAGACTCAGCGACTTCCTCATACATGTCCGCAGCCAAATTTACCGTGGCTTGATAAGTAGAAGGAGAATTGGATTTTACTAGCATTCTCACTTTAGGGGTAGTCCGTGGATATACCTAGTAATTCTCTTCGCCTCAGGAGTTACCAAATGAGGCACCAAACGAGCCATTTCTTCAAATCTGGACGTATACTCCTTATGACTTAAACTGCCTGCCTGAAATTGTAAAAACTTAATCTCAATTCTGTCCATCTCACCTTTTGGACAGAACTTTTCGATCACCAGTGCTTTAAAAGTTTCCCACGTCATCTGACTTACACAGCAGTCTCGCCCATGGCTTGTTCCACTGTATCCCACCAGTACAAAGCTTCTGCTTGGAACGAATGCACTGCAAAGCCCACCTTCTGATCTTCCTTGCATCTACTAAGTTTAAATGCTGCTTCCATCTCTCGTAGCCACTTATAAGTTACTACTACATCTTTTTGGCCTTCAAACTTAGGCGGGTCACATTCCTTAAAATGCTTATATGACACTGTTTCTCCACTACAGGCTCAACAATAACAGGTAGAGGAGTTGGTTGGGAAGATGATTCACCACCTTTCCTAAGGTCACTCAACATTTCAGGTAAGGTATTACGCTACACTCGGGCGACCTCATCACCAATAGCCGCCTTAAGTTCATCATCTAAGATCCTAGCTTCAGGTCTAGAATTTGTATTACTGGTTTCCTCCATCTACGATCAGAAATAAACCATAATCAAATAATGAGTGATACCAGGATGCTGCATATAATGTAAATTGCTCATAACATTGGCCAGGTGTTATCAATTATTTACTTATTCACACCATCCTGCCTCTTTTCATTATCTTTTCAGAGTTTATTTCTACTTCTATCTAAACCCAGAATCATGTATACACACAATACTAATCTTTAATCTAGACAATTGCTTTTATTTATCAATCGACTAAATTATCACTAACAATTAAATACTCATCTACACAATATTCCATCCCACTTCCGGTTGTAGATACAGGCACTTCCCACATTTTCAGTTAAAGTTTGAAACAATCAATTGTTCAAATCTCTTTAACTAAGGCTCTGATACCAACTTGTAACACCCTCAATTTCATAACAATATATTAAGGAGGGTGCTACGAGTTGGGTTCTTATAGCCATTCAGATTATAAACACAGCGGAATTTTCATACGTTAAAACTTTTTACATCATTAAAATTACTACAACACTTTAGTCGACATATTAAAAGTCTATCAAACTTCATGTACATCTCTCCCAAACCCAACATTTAAGCCAGTATCATACACCAGAACCAAACTTTAACTTGGTGGGGCACCATCACGAACACCTCTATTATTACCTGGCATGCATAATAAAGTAAACACTAAATCAGATAAACTGGTGAGTTCTAATAAACACCATATTTGAATAATAATAATTTATCGACGGTTATAACATCGAACAATTCACAAACATCCACTAGTCCATTTATTTGTCCCAGTATTGATATGCATATCGAATATCCACAAGGTAATTATGGACCTCTTTTTATCAATTCATTTTGGTGGTCAAACTCCGTTTATAGTTGGTGGGTCAAAACTCCACCTCGCGCGTTGACGGGTCAAAACTCCGTCTATAATTGGCGTTGACGGGTCAAAACTCCGTCTATAGTTGGTGGGTCAAAACTCCACCTCGCCATTCACCACAATTTACCACTTCCAAATTCTTATTGACATCATTATTCATTTATATGCATGCCAGTGCCCGATTTGTCAAACAACATTGTCAAACAGCATTAACACATGAAAAGGGCAATTAGAACTCACCTTAATGTTTTCAGCAAGTGTTTACTAATCCAATACACTAAGGCAGCTAAAACTCTCTTTCTCAATGCAAATCTACAACAATAACCCTAACGTAGTCAAATCATTTCCTACAGATCACTTTATGCGATTGAGGCTATACGACTGGACTCATTCGTACGATTGAACATGCGACTAAGCTTAGTCGTACGAATGAACCATACGACAGGGGTGCGAATGAGCTAGAACAGGGTTTGTACGATGACCTCCATTCGTGCGGTTGGCTCATACGATTGAGCTTCAGTCGTACGATTGAGCAATGCGACTGGCTCATTCGCACGAATGGGTCATGCGATTGGGCTCATTCGCCTGAAACGGATCAACAGCTGTGTTCTTGACATATTTGATCCAAAACTTCAAGTTTTAACCATTCAATTATGTCATATTCAAAACAGAACATATACACCTTATTTACAACCGTTTCGGATCCTTATTTCATCAAACTTCACAAAAACTAAGATCCGAATCCTTGGTTTTCAACTTAATAGAAAGATTGAATCAAAAACTCAGATTTAAACTTGTTTTTGGATCAATTTCGACCATATACACAGCTTAATGTATTCAAATATCGATCCGTGCCAAGCGAGACTTACCAAAATGAAGCCGAAATCGTTGGTTGGCAAGAACAGGGGTGTTTGGGTTCTAGAGAAGCAAGGGGATAGGGATACTGCAGATAGAAATCTGCTTTTGAACGTTCTTAACCGCCTTATTTATTCTCATCTACATATTTAGCCGCCATACTCAGACGCACGACTGGACCCATTCGCACAACTCAATCGTGCGACTGAGCCCATACGCCTGTTAATCGTGCGATTGAGCCTCATACGCCTGTAAGGCGTGCGACTGGATTCATTCGCATGTTTATCATACGACTGAACACTATCCTTATTAATTTAAACAAATATTAAATTTTACGGATGTTACACTGGTCACATTAGTAATATATGTAATTGATGTGCAACTTTTGTAACATAATAAAGAATATTACTCATATGCTTAAACTTTTAAAATTTTGAGATATGTAAAAAATTTGAATAACTTAAACTATTTGTTAAACATTAAATAAATTAGGGTTGGGTTATTGTAAAAAAGAAGAAAAACTAAAAATGGTAAATTAATTATTATTCATTAGATCTTAGATCCAATTGCTAAGAAAATCCGATGGCATAATGATAAATAATAAAACTTTAAATGATAGGCTAATGATATTTTAGTCTTAATCACATTTTTAAGTTTCATCTCTTTTTAAAACGTTTATAACTTTCACATACAATACTATTTTTTTTTTAATTCCACCATAAAACAAGCATTTTTTAATCTTAGAACGCTTATAGTTTTGATACATAAAAATGAAGGTTTTTTCACGTTATTTCAGCTCATTATGAATATTTGTCAACTTATTGTGTAATATCTGGTCACTATGTAATATTCAATAGATCATTGTTGCTAACGTTGACCATTTTTTATGCATTGTGTTTTGTTTAATGATGATTTCAAATAACCATGGCTAAAATTTTAATTTTTTTATTTTTTAGTTCATTGTGTCATCCCAATCAGATAATTGTGTAATCCTTATCAAGCAGATAATTATGTCTATAGCTAATCATCGAGTTTACTGCTAGTCATTGTGTTACCCACTGTATCTAATGTTAACCATCTTGTTTTTTAAAATAGTGATTTTCAAATACACAATGTTGAAAATGTAGTTTTTTACGTTTTTTTTCCAGTTAATTGTGTAATCCTATCACTTCATTGTGTAATTATTGTCAAATAGCTCATTGTATTCTATTGTTAATAATCGAGTCTAGTGTTGGTCATTGTGTTACCTAATGAGTCAAATATTGACTATTTTGTTAAGCATTGTGTATTTTTAAAATGATGATTTCAAATAACACAATGTTAAATTGTATTTTTTTAACGTTTTCAGTTCATTATGCAATCCTAACCATGTCATTGTGTAATATTCGTCAAGCAGCATTGTATGTATTGCTAAGCGTCGAGGCTAGTGCTGGTCATTATGTTACCTATTATGTCTAATGTTTATCATTGTGTTATTCATTATGTTTTTTGAAATGATGATTTTTGAATAACACAATAATAATAAATGTAATTTTTTTATGTTTCAAGTTCATTGTGTATTGCTTATCAAATAATTGTGTAATTCTCATCAATTCAAAAGATTACACAATGACCTGACGAAATTACATAATGAGTTAAAAAAAACTTTGTTTTTATATCACCACTATACACATTTAAAGATTAAAAATACTTGGTTTTATGATGTAATGTTTTTTTAAATAATATCGTATGTAAAAGTTATGAATGTTTTTTTTTAAAAAAAAGAAAACTTGATAACGGTGAACATTACAAATTTTACCCTCCACCTAATTTTGATTAAAAGAACACGTGTTAACATCTTAGTATTTTTTATATTTTTTTAGTTTTAGAAAACTTGTATTTAAATATTTTCTAATAAATTAAATATAGTTTAGACTTATGCAAAATATTAATAGTAAAAGTCATGACGTGTTGTAAGTTATTATAAGGTTGGTAAGATATTATTGGCGGAAGTAATAAGGAGACAAAAAATGGAACCGACGATTTTACTTGTTCAAATGTGACTTTTTGACCGTATCAATTATATATTTCCCAATCTTTTATACCTTTAGTTATCCATGTCTCACGTGTTATATTATTTTTGTTTTGTTTATTATTTAAAACCTATAGTATATAAATCTAAGTATTAGGTCGTCAAAGGTCTTTATAGATTACATATCATTAAATAAGTTTCTGTCTATTTTTTTAACAAAATTAGAATCATTAAAGTTGTATAAAGCAGAAATTAACATTTTGACCACTACAATCTTTATAATCAATTTTATTGATGGAATTTTTAAGAGGGAAAACTTAAAAACTATATGCTTTTAAGAGATACTAATTTTCACATAAAATAAATTATATGTATTTTTAAATGTTCATTATTCATATACAAAAAATGCACACATAGATGCTTAGAAAGGATAATAGCGTACCTGATAAGAATGAATCTAATTGCAAGTTATATATATGTAAGAAGAAAAGTTTAATTAATTACCAATGTATTTGATTAATACATGAAACATATACATGGACACGTACGAGAATCCATCCCTTATTCTCATTTAGGTCACAAGTCTGAGATTGAGTGATTTGGATTTAAGGTTGTAAAAACAAAGAAAAAAGACAGTAAAGGAGACCAATCGTCCGATCTTGTAAAGGATTTATAGAGAAATTGAAATCAAACTTGGATAATCTGAGAGTTTTAAAAATACTTTCAGATCGAAATTATTTGATCATTCACCCGAATATCTCAACCGGATACAACTCAAAACCAAGAACGTAATATATGTTTATGTGTGTTTCAAGAACAGATGAATGCAACATGACCAACTTTGCTTTGAAATGGACATTTGCAGGGTCTGCCCCTTGGATCCCGCTCCCAGGGCGTTGCCCCCAAGGCCCTGTCAATGGGCGTTGCCCCCTGGAACCCCCATTGCTTAGGGGCTTTGCCTCCTAAGGAGGTTTCCAAAATCAAAAATCAAAATAAACTCAAACAAGTATATACACTGCGCACATTCTGACTTGTTTGATAGATATTATAATCACATTGGTCGTTAGTCAATCCAATTACACTAATATCTAATATGATTAACATACCATAATTGCTCAGAATCTAGTCATGATATGTCTCATCACTAAGGTTGACGAATACGCTTAAAAATTTCGCTCTCTCTCGTCTTTGGAGCATATTCAGTTAGATCATAGTGTAGACAAAGGGTTTGGGAGTTGGATGGGGTTCAAGAATTTTCGATAAAAGATGTTAGGAAGGTCATTGGTTCAAAACGAAGGAGATGGAGTAACAATATATGTGTGTGGAGAGTTTTCAAAAATAGACTTCCAACTCGGCTAACTTGGACTCTTAAGGGTTTGGATACTCTAATCTATATTGTGGCTTTTTTGTGATATTGACCCTGAGTTGGTGCATCTCTTCAGTTACTGTAATAATATGTCATTATTATGGTCCAAGATTGTTGCATGGTTGATATATACTTTGCTTTCATCAGATAGGTCGCCAGCTTCGCTAATTGATTGGATTGATATCTCTCATTTTTCGTTAAAGAAAAAAGGAGTTTATTAAGGTTGTGTTCTTTGTGGCATGATGGATTATCTGAAAGCTTCAAAATGATATCATATATGATAGAAATTCCAAGTAGAATGTTTATGCTTTTGATGTTATCATGCATTATATCTTTCTTTGATTCGTGAATAGAAACCGTAATTGGATCCTAATTTGGAACGAGTGGCTCAAAAACCTGATGTTATGTTTGTAGTTTGTTTTTTTGCCAGCTAGTTGTCTTTTAATAATATCATTGCAATCGTTTAAAAAAAGGAAAAAACTAAGGTGTGTATGTTACTTGGCTTATGTCACAAAGTTCTTGTTATCATCGCTTTGTCCACCGTCGCATGTTCGTAAGTCTTGGCGGCTTAGAGGAAGCCTTATCGAAAATCCTCTTGATCTAATCATTTGAGGGTTGGGTTTACTCATCCCAGTGGATCCTAAACAACTAGAAGCCAATTACACTTATAAATGGATAAAAACAAGTGTAAACAGATTATATGTTACTTCTAATTACAAAATTACAATGGATTCAACCCAAGTGTAAACAGATTATATGTTACTTCTAACGGTAAAATTACAAAGCTCAACCCATTTAACTATTCACTTTCTATCTACCAAGTTCATCACGTGATTCACACATTTAAAATAACACACTTAATATGTAACTATTTTTTTTCATTTATACTATTTTGAGTTATTTCCACATGTTTGGCTCCTTTCAAACTAAAATATTGAAGCAATAGTCGGTAGTCCCACCACTTTGAGTAAACAATAACTCTTTCTGTAATCTATCTATAAACTATAATTCGTTTGTAGCCTCTCCACATTTAATAATCTAATAGAAATTTTGTAAAACCCGAAGTTGCAAAGGAAAACATTTTTATTAGATAACTTAATATATTTTTCTAAAATACTTTATTTTCTGCAAAAAAGAAAGTGTGCTACCTTGAGAAAATAACTTCCTACATTAGGTAACTTTATCTTTCATGCAAAATGAAGGTAAGTTCACATGGCTAGATGATTTCTTAAAGCACTATATTTCTTTTTAAATGTTCCCCATTTCTTTTAAACTTTCCCCATATCATAATTAATATTCAATCTCGAGTCAAGTTTGAGCATATATAATTTTTTTAACGTACATTTTTGAGCTAGATACATGTGTTCTAGCCCAAAGCTTAGTATGCACGTCAAAAACCAACAATCCAAACAACCTTTTAGATGGGAAATAAGACATAATATACTTGTTACAACATTGTTTTGTTGTAAATTCTCATTCAGTCATTCTAAACATAAAACACAACTTTGTTAATTAATTTTACTAAAAAAGTTTCTAGAATAAAGTAATTCATATTAAAAACCATAAATGTGAAAAGGAAATGAAATCAATTGAAAAGGTGAAAAATTGTGGGAATATAATGTGGTTATCAATTCTCATAATGTACCATGATTTATAAATATTGCATATGGATTGCAATGAATTTGGGGACATAACGAGGTCCCAAACAAATAAAAGTCAAACGGTCAAACCGCCCGGTAACTAAGGGGCTGTTTGGGAGTGCTTTTTGGCAACTCCTTTTGACTTTTGGAGGGGAAAAGACCAAAATGTCCCTCCAAAAGTCACCAGAAGTTAAAAATAGTTAAAATTTTTAACTTTTGTGACTTTTGGAGGGGCATTTTGGTCTTTTCACCCCTCCAAAAGTCAAAAGAAGTTGCAAAAAAGCACTCCCAAACAACCCCTAAGGCAAGAGTGTCCACAAATGGTGCTTGTATTGTTACATTGGTTCCTTTTCAAACACCAAACTTCAAGAATTTGGCTACTTAGACCCATGTAATTATCTTATATTCTCCTTCGGTTTTCCATCGTAAAACTAATAACGACTCATGATCTATTGAATAATGTACTAACTAAATCCGAGCTCAACTCAGTATCTATATCAAGTGTGAGTACAAATATATGCTTCAAGATATGTCAAATATCAAGTAGTTTATATAACTCAACTGGATTTTTTTATTGAGCCTAATTACACATATATATTTGTAATTTTTACATGAATGCGAAAATGTCCGTAACTATTTTAAATTGTCTGTGGATTAGCTATCAAACATAATTTGATAGGTATTTTAACCTATTTGTTCGTTATGTTAAAATCAAAATTTAAACCTAGACGAAGAACTAAAAGACGTGTAGCTATTGAATCAAGATTAATTTTTAGACTAATATTGAATCAAAATTTAAACCTAGACGAAGAACTAAAACTGTACCATTCATGTTATCTCTAATTAATTGTAAGTTTGTAAGCCTTTAGTTTAGGGGTACCAAGTTGTAAATAGATTTTCTTTTAACCAAGTAGTACAATTTTAGGTCCTATATGAGATTATAATGTAGGTAGGAGTATATTGAGCATGTTGTTAAAAAAAACTTGGCTTTTGAGTGTTTTGTTACAATTGGTTTTGTACTTAACTAGTGATAGGCATACAACCGATAATTGAAAAGAAAATGAAACCAAATCGATCAAAAATAATTGAATATGATTTAATTGACCTGTTACGGTTAAGATAGCTGTTACGGTTAAGATAGGGCCAAAATGAACCATTTGGACATGGTTTTTGATTTTCCTTTTCTTCCATAACCGAAATAATCGTACCCAAACCGATAGCTATATATTCATGTGTTTTTCATGTATTTCCATGTATTTGAAGTATAATTTCATGCATTTTCCATGTATATATATGTTTGGAGCATGTCCAAAGACTTCAACCTACAACTTCAAAATAAGCACTCAAAAAAAATAATAATAAGGAAGCCGACCTCCATAACCGACCCACCGAAAACTGATAACTTGTTTCGATTTTGATTGCATGAATTCCTATAGTCAAACCATCGGTTTCGATATCAGCAAAGCATAAAATGAACCAAATCAACTTTTGTGCACACATATAGTTAAGCTATTTGCCAAAACCAGATACAGGATTAGAGATATATGCAAATCGACCAGAAGTAAACTATGTTCCTCTAATATTGGACCGAACCAGGTGAACCATATTTTAACTTTTCTTTATTGTTCTTTTTCTTTTTTAACTCATTTACCAGTTAATAGATTAATAGTCTAATATTTGTATTCTATTGGTTTAAATGTTTCAAGTGTAAATCTAGGTGTTTTTATGTGTTCTACAAAATTAAATAAGTACATTTTAGTATTTAAGACGTCATCCATTTCTTATCGTTCGAATAATGGATCAATAAGACGGGCGATTCGATATTTGAGTCAGTGCTGAAAACATTGCTAAGGGCATTCTAAACATATGCATTAAACATATAACCAAAAGGATAAACTAAGAAGATAGACATTATGAGAAACCCCAAGGGTGTCAATAATACATCCTAAAACTAAGAGCATAAAGGGTAAATCAAGATGAGTCTAGGGTTTTATTTGGAACATTTATCCTGGCTTCACAGATTAAAGTCAATGACCCCATAAAAAAGCAAAGGGGACCATGCAATAAAAAGTAAGATCCAAATCATCCACTAAATAAGAATGGCCCTACAAACCTTTTGTAAACGTGTCACGTTTCCCCAATAATATGATTAGAAAACTCATTAAAAGCATTTTTCTTTTTTTTTGAAAATATTAAAAGCATTTTTCTTACAAAAATAAATAAACGGAAATTTAGACGCATCATATGAAATTTTGAGAAAACCGGACCTAACCGTCACGGTTTGGGCTAACCGTGATGGTTTGACGCCTAAAGGTCACGGTTCCGCCTAACCGTGACAGTTTGGGTTTCAGAGAATGGCACCTCGGGATTGGGTTAATTATTGGAAGTGGACTTTAATTATTGGAAGTGGATTTTAATTATTGGGAGTGGTGTATATGTCACGGAACATATTGGGTATAATATTTAATTTTTTTAATCATACTAGTTTGTGTTTATTTTTATTTTATCACACGGTTGAACCTAATCGTGACATAAGAGTTTGTGTTTTGTGTTTATTTTTATTTTATCATATTACGAGTATTTTTCTGTTTGATCGTCATCGCTTAGACTCGACGAAAGATATAAAAACGAATATTGATATTATCATAAACATCGGTTGTGTTTTATTTTATCACATTACTGAGTTTGTTTTTTTATGACGTTATGACTTTATATATAAAATAAATATAGAAATTATCATAAACATTATATACAATAAATTGGTTCATACATATATAATTAACATTATCAAAATTACAAAGATCTATATAATTACCATTACAAACAACCAAACAAATACAATCAAACATAAAAATTATTATTATTATATTATTTTTATTAGCGTATATTATTTTTTTTTTATCATCAGCATCATTATTATTATTATATAGATGATCCTAATCTATTTAGAGATGGTTTAGGGTAGCTTTAAAACGTCACTGTTTGTACACTTACGTATGCGTGAGGTTTTATTTTCTTTTTACACAATATAATTACATGTTTATTATTTTTAGTATAAAAATATATTATTATTTTTATATAAAAAATATTATTTTTAATATAAAAATATTATTTTTAATATATCTCAAAGTGTCACGGTTTGACCAAACCTGACCTTTTGATTCAAAAAATATCTCAAACTGTCACGGTTTTGCCAAACTGTCACGGTTTGGCCAAACCGTGACCTTTAGGCTTTAAACCCTCACGGTTAGGCATAACCATGACAGTTAGGTCCGGTTTCCCCCTAAAAACATCTGCGATTCCTCAGCAGAACCCTAAATAAACTAAAATAGATGATAATAATGCATACTATAATAACATGCAATCCTTTTATGTCTTGATAACAAATTTACCTTGAACCATGACAATAGTTGTAACGGATATTTTATAAATAGTGCCAAACTTTGAACCGGCGGATACAACGGTTCACCGTTTATGGTCTAACGTTGAATTGGTTTTGAAAATGGATCGGCCAACAAATGAATAATGTAAGAATAAATAGTATTTTAGTTTTATAGCATTGTCGAAGTTGCTGAAAACTTTTATATTCATATTTGTTCGATTAACTTATAAGAACCTTTGTCTTTTGTGGTCTTAGTTAATTGGTCGGACCAATTTATCTGCTTTAATTTTAAAATCTTAACGAGTAAGATTAGGATAAAAGGTAATTGATTAAAGTTTGACATTAAGTGAATATGATTAAAGATTTTGCACAAAATCTTAAGAACACAACATGATATGATATCAACTTTACTAAACTGTGTTCTAATTATATGTACTTATTGTGAAAATATACTATGTTCTTCACTGATTTGTCGCACAGTAATCATTTAGAATATCAACGAAATTAGTTGATTACTAATTTTTTATAATAACTTCTCATTATTAATACACATATTGTGCGTTTAATTGTGTGGCGAAATTATTACAAGTATAATTTGAAGATTAAAAATGTACTGAAGTTGCAATATAATTAAATTAATATCAAAACTTTATAAAGGAATAATCAAGAAAAGCAATATTCCTCTTATCCATATATTTGCTACCTTTTACAATTAAAAAAAATCTTTTACTTTCAATGTTGATTAATAAACAAAATCGGGTACTTAGAATGTATTCTATGTTGATAGGACTTACGAGACTTCCTTGTCCACTTTAAATGGCATCAACAATCGGTGACCATATCTGTATTTGAATTTCCACATGTCTAAGTTGATGGAATCAAACACGCGCGAATTTTTAATTCGATGGGAATACATGTCGTATATTCTTATATCTGGTCGTTTTTAGTTTTTTCGTTTTTCGTAATTATCAAGATGCGCTAACATGTATTCTTTTTTTTTAACATGAATACATCTAGTGTTTAATATGATTTTATTCAAACTGTTAGGTTTTATATCATTATGATCACTGTACTAAATACACATTTAAGAAATCTCCTAAAATGGTTCACATATGTTATAAATAATATAAATATAATTTATGATTATATATTATTATTATTATGATTATCAACCATAAATATTAAAAGAGTCAATTTCAATTTTGATCCCCAAAGTTTCATTAAAGTAATAATTTTCCTCCAAAATATCAATTTACCTTCAAATTTTATATGTTGTTTCAGTTTCACTTTAAAAGTTTATTATTTTGGATAAATTTGAAACATCTAATAATTTTTAAACTAAAATTGAAACAACATATAAAACTTTTGGAGATAATTTGATGTTTTTAATCTTTTAAAAGGAAAGTGTTATTAACAACAAAACTAAGTAGTAAAATCGAACTTAACTCATATTATTAATTAGCTTTGTTCCATAAGTTGCTCTTCCCAATACACACGCATCATATTTTATCTCATCATATTATACACTAATCAACGATATAACATTTATTTCTCTCATTTTATGTACTCCGGTATTGCTTTGCTAGTAGCTTATAATCAAGCTTATACCTTGAAGGTTTTTAGATAAACACTTTAACTACAAGTTTTAGTTTTTGAAATATTAATGAACTTTACCTTAGATTAGGAAAAAGAAAGATAATTAAATAAAATTTGTCATTAAGTACATATGATTAAAGATGTTGCTCAAAATGGCCAAAATATCTAAAAAACACACAACATGAAACGATGCTTCACCTAAACTATTTCTAGTAATTGTATCTATTGTAAAAATATACAATGCTTTTCACTAATTGTTAAATAGTACTTACTATAACATGTTATTGATATCAGGTAGTCATTTATTTTTATAGCAACTATAGTAACTATTATATCTAACACACATATAGTGCATTTATCAGTCAACGAAATTCTTACAATTATATCTGAAGATTAGAAATATATCATGGTTGCATATATTCAATTCATTTTGAATAAAAACAATTTATGTTTACATCTATACCCATAATTTTAGTAAGTTAAACTTTTGAAAGACTCACTTGGATATTGGGTCAAACACCGTTAAAATAAAAAATAACTATAGTGCATATTAAAACTTGATAAGGAATATCAAGAAAAGCAACATTCCCCTTATCTATGTAAGTGATACCTTTTTACAATCAATAAACATTTTTTTTTATTTTGAGTGGTGACTAATAAACAAGATCGAATATTTAGAATGTATTCTACATTGATAGGATGTACAAGACTTCCTCGTCAATTTCAAATGTAACCGACAACCGGTGACCATATGGTCCATATCCGTATTTGAGTTTCCACCTCTTTAAGTGATGCATGCCAAGTCGATGGAATCAGACACGAGTAAAGTTAAATTCAATGAGATACGTATCGTATATTCTTACACCTACTTGTGTTTATCTTCTATGCTAAATCAGGATGCATACATACATGTCCTTTTTTCTTAAAAAAACCCGTCTTTAGTATGATTTTATTCAAACCGTTATCTATGTTTTTATATAATAATCACCTTACTAACACAAATCTAAAAAATCTCCCGAAATGGTTCAGATGCATATAAATTATTGGTATGAGAAGATATGTTGTAAAGAGACCATGCCTCTAACATGAGGATAGAGATGTTGGTTTCATTAAGTGTAGTTGTTATACTTGTACGCGTGGCTTACTTTCTTGTACTCTTTGTTACTTGGGTAGTTAGTTAGTTAGATAGTTAAGCTATTTAGTTTTTTTTTAAACGGCAAATCTATCATACTCCTACTCCTAAATTACACCAAGTTACACCATGTCTGTGTTTGAACCCATTACCTCCCCTTTAAAAGAAAGTCTCTACCAGTAGGCTAGCCCCACATTGGCAGTTAAGCTATTTAGTTAGTTGTTATTTACATGTATGTAATTAATAAACCTTTCTTTCTTCTGATAAAATCATTATTATTTTCTCCTTTTTATCAAATTTGTTACAAACATAAATAATATGGTACAAAAACAACCAATATAAAACATAGAATGATAGTTTTCTATCGATGAATCGAAACATAAATAATCAAAGTAAACTATCAAATATCTAAAGAAGAGGTGAGAAGGTATAATAGAAACGGATAACACGTCATAAAAACACACAAACAAGTGGTAACAAGTAGAGGCGATCGCATAGTTAAAACCACACGTAATGGACATTTGAAGGTTTAAATATGATCACATAGGCTCCAAACATCATCACAATATAATTAAAAGGGGCTCTACATTTACAGAGCATCAAACACAACTTTTCTTATACTGTTGTTGTATAAATAGGGGCTCCAAAAATTAATTAACTACAATTGATTTAAAAAAACATTAGAAAATACTTTTAACTAC
Organism: Flaveria linearis; assembly: GCA_024085815.1. Lineage (NCBI taxonomy): Eukaryota > Viridiplantae > Streptophyta > Magnoliopsida > Asterales > Asteraceae > Flaveria > Flaveria linearis. Next base: position 143,202 of record JABSNV010000373.1, read on the forward strand.
ATGTCATTTAAATGACATTTTAACTATACAAACATTATGCATAGTTAACCTCTATAAATCTTTCAAACCAGCCTAATTCCAAAAATAAATAATATTAAGTAAAGTCAATATATCTTTACTTAAAAAACTCAACAATGAATTTAAATCGTGCTACGTGACGGTGAAATTACAAACTAAAGTTATCTCCTACACCCCCAACAATAAATAGCAAAACCGCCATCATTACTCCTCACGCAACACCACTTGTACCACGCGCTCCACCACTTGTACGTTAGTCCCCCTTTAAACCCATATCTAATTTCACCTTCACCTTGTTCTATATATGCATCCCTTCACCCACACTCTTCTCTCACACACACACTGAAATCAAAACAACCTCTGCTTATACAACAACTGAATTCACCTTCAGAAACCTCTCTCTATCTCTCTCTCACACACACATATACATACACATATAGATACATATACATATACTATATGTATTGTCTCTCTTCCTCTATATATAGGAGGGAGAGAGGCGATTGAAAAGGACTAGTACTGGCCTGGTTAAGGAGGATTGTACCGAGTCAACTCAGACGAGGAGATCGGACGAAGAAGAAGAACAATCGGAGTCGGAATCGGAATCGGAATCGGAAGTGGAAGCTCATGAATTGGGTGCAGAAGATGGTGTTTCCGGTGAGACGTGGTGCTCGCATTTGCTGCTCGTGTGAAGTCGCGAAACAACGGTTAGTGTGTTCTTCGTCTCTGTGGTTTTGGTTTTTAGAACGATCTGAGTTATGTGGTGAATTTGGTGATTGATCGAGTTGTAGGAAGGTTAACGAGTGTTTTGAGGTTGAATTAGCTCGAGTTGATGAGTTTTTGGTTGTGATGAGTTGTTTGATGTTTGAAATTGTTGGTGATCGAGCGTGATTTAGCGTAATTTAGGATTTCTAACTCGAATTGGTGAATTTTGTTTGTGTGAGGATTGATTTGAGTTTTTGTGTTTTGAGTTGTTACTGATTTAGCGTAATTTAGATTTTTTTACTCGAATGATGATTTTGCTCGTGTGACGATTGATTTGATTTTTGAAAATTTTACTGATCGTGTGTGATTTAGGGTTCTTAACTCGACGTGATGAACTTAGGGTTCTTAACTCGAGGATTTCAGCTTCAATTTTTAGTTAAATTGGAAGAGCATTAATTTTTTTACATTGATAATCTGAATTACGTTTGTGTGAAGTTGATTTTGATATTGAGATTTCAACTGTTTTAGTTTGTTAATGGTTATCAACTTATTATTAATATAATTCATTTATCTAACCGTTTTATGGGATTGTGACAAGTGTTAAACTTCAAAAAGTATATTCAAATTGAAATTTAAAAAATTATAACTCATGATTGTGACACCTTTGATTTTTAACACGATTTTGATCTGAAAGTTTTTTTTTTTTTTTTTGAAAATTTTTGATCTGAAAGTTCAGTCGGTGATTTTTAATTTCAGTTCTTATACAATGTTTTTAGTATGTATTAATAAATAATATATGTTTTAAGTTTTTATGGTTGAAACTATTAGTGTTTTATAGAGTCTCGTGATTGTGTTGAATACGTCGCCTTTGTGATATATACTTTATTGCGTTTATACGTGCTTTTGAACGGTGATTTCTTCTGTTGTCATGATCAAATTGATATTAATTTAACTTTATTTCTTTTTTGGTTTCCAAAGATGATTTTAAAGTACTTTTTTTGTCTTCTTTGATTTGATTTATATTTATTTTATACGATATAAATCTTTAACACATACAAAATAAAGATAACACATAATTGCATAAAAAATCTGAACTGTATATCAACGTGGGTCTAAGTTTGTTTTCAAGAGGACATTTGGGTGTTTGATGGTGTGTCTTGACTAAAATATTAAAGTTTAAATATTGGTTTTGTATCGAAACTACTAACTATGATAATGGCATAATTCTCAAAGGAATAATAGATTTTATGTGAAATAATCATTATAATTTTAAGAATGAATCATGATAACTGAAGTTAAGGAGGTGAAATTTCCCATGGATAAGGATGTTCCACCGAATTAAATTAGATACTTGTTTTCTTATGCTTGAAATGATTAATAATGATATTTTCTTTTGAAATAACCTCACTCCTTTTCTTTTTGCTTAAAAAGTTATACACAAACCGAAATGATTAACTGCTAAATGAAAGTGAAATAAATTTGGGCTAAATATTTGAATAACATTTAAAATAATGAACAAAGATTTGATGCCTAACATATTTAAAAAACTATACACTTATGTTTATTTTTACTTCCATAGTAACAATACAAGTACATAAATTTCAATTTTGCATGTTTTTTATGAATTTTTAGTTATGCTATACGCACCTTTTTTTTTTTTTTATTTTCTTACCGTATCTTCATTAATTTGTCACATTATTAATATTCTTTTACTTTCACACCAAAAGACAAAAAATTCTCTTATGCATGTATAGAATTCGTAATAATAAAGTTAATATGCATAATTTTATTGATCAGATATACTAACAGACTTTACATTATGATTTTAGGAACATTTAATTATTTTCCCAATTAGTTTTCTTTTGTTTTTATGTGCTTGGCAAAATTATATGGTGCATATTTAGGTGGAAAATAAATAATTGAACATTTATTTGATTGGACAAAGGTCACCTTTTTTCCAGAAGTCGAATTATTCTAACACATAATCAAGACAAGTAGAGACTAGGGACACATTCTTGTTTTTTAGTTGGGAATTTTACAATTTTAGTATATTTAGACATCCACAATTTAGTTTATAAATTTAAAAATGAAAATCACCCTTTAAAAACCGGCCGGCCAGCAAAAGAAAGAGACCTAAATCGACTGTGTTTTCATCCATGAATTCTGTATCAAAACCATTGGTTATTTTTATTGAAGTCCATTACCTCGTAATCAAACTGGAAATCACTAGTTCTTAGTTTAATCGTTCAAATTCAATGGTTCGGTCCATTTAAACGCTCTCTTAATCTTCTACTAATCATCATGATGTAATTATGAATCTATTTGGATATACATAGACACGCACAGAGTACACATACCACACTTTTTCATAAAAATGAAGGAATGAGAATCATAGTCATTACAAGTGGTAGAAAAAAGAAAGAGTATTTTGATTTGCTGATTAGTGGTTCTTAATAACAATTACTTTTTGACATTTCTTAATCCATAAAAAATTTAAAAGATTCCCACTACTGATATGCTGACTTGTAACTACAGTCTTTAACTAACAAGTAACAACCATATCCGATTATCCTAGTGATCTTAACTAACCTTACTTTCATAATACTTAAAAACAAATTAAACTTATTACCTTTATCTTTTCTATCTCTTTATGAGTATGCAGAAGCTCAGCTTCCTCTAGGGGTGTGAATTTCAGATACAGACTGACGACAAACTGTGTGTTAGTCATTAGCCTAACTGATACTGGTCATCCTCGAGTCAACCCCACTGAGACACTTAGCTAAATAGGCTGGGTTTGTATTCGGTTCACTCGTTGTTCTGTTTATTTGATTTTTTTAGGTATAATATTCTATATCCTCATCAATGGTTTTGCTATTGATGAAATTTACTGGATTTGGTATGGTTATGGTTATGGTTAATATTATATTATCCACTTTAAGGTTTTCAAAAAAGTTGAATGGTAGAACTTAAGCATACTTATCATAATCGCTCGGTATAAGACTTCTTATCTCCATTCTTTCTCTTGTTTCCACAGGCCGCGGACTCTTAAAGCTGCACGATGATATACAAACATGTGGGTACAAGGATGTTCAAGTAATGTGGGAGATGCTTCATCGAACCGAATCAGAGTTAACATCAAACACCCGTCGAAAGCGTAAACCGAGGTCATTTTGGAAGATCTTTGTTTGGCACAACAATACTTGCTCATCACCGTTTTCCATTGACCATGCTTAACCAAGTCAAAACTCGGTGTCACCTTACTACCCTGCAACAAAATATGAAGTATGTTGATATTACTAGTATGATTTTGATATGCGTCTCGATTGGCTATTGTGAATCTAGTACTGAACAACAGCACTAGTGTCACAACAGCAAAGTCGCTTTTGTAAATATATTATGCTTTTTTTTCAAGATCGTAATCAAGTCATACATCATGAAGAGAAAGAACACTAGTAAGCTGAATGTTGCCTTTGCAACTTTACTTGAATAAAGCACTGTTTATCGCTGATTGTATGCACCATGAATCTTTGTTAGTTTAGCAGGAAATCAAACCGGTCTGGACCGCCTGAAACAGAATCAGCCAGAGTCATAGCTCCGGTATTTGATCTAGCATCTAATTCCTAACCGGTTTGGTTCAAAAGCGTGAAATACCCGAAAGCTACCTATTCCTGATTACAAAAAAAATTAAATTTTGGTTTAGCAATACCTTTAATGGCAAAATATGTGTTATGTGAAACTTGTTTTCTGGTCTCTTAGTTATGATCATGCAATTCTATTTTCAAGTGAACTTTGACATAGTATATGTAGTGCAATTGAAACATTGGTCATTATATATATACCTTTAAAATCTACGTGGTAAGTATTTTTGATGAAAACAATACCTATTACACGGAATTAGATATGAAAAAACCCAGTTCGGGAACCGGAATTGATTTGTAACCCGAAACAAGAACTGGTTTGTGTTAGCCTGAATTGAGAGAAACACGGATAGAAAGGAGGGAAAACCCAATCAAGCATAAGCATAGCTTGTGGGTGGTAAGTTCTTTTTATTAACTACATAACAACCTCACATATACATTACAACTTTAGTCCCTCTATTATTATTCTATTACAACATTAGTCCTTAGACTTAGTAAACTATTCTATTATGTAACAATACCCCCTTCTTATCATATTTTTGACCTCAAAAGGAAAGTCAGGAAATCTAATTTGCATGTCTTCTAAAATTCCCAGGAAGCTTCAGTGATAGGTAAGCCTTCCCAATGAACCAAACTTCATAGCTGCCTTGGTTCCTCGTTTAACCAACTGCCTATCCAGCACTGCTCTAGGTTGTAGTATAAACCTTGGACCCTGTGGTAAGGCAGTAGTAGGTGTAATTGACCCATGAGCTTTCTTGAGTAAAGACACATGAAAAGTATGGTGGATTTGAGCAGAATCTGGTAGGTCCAACTTGTAAGCTACCTTTCCCACCCTTTGAAGGATTAGAAATGGCCCAAAGTACTTAGGTGATAGCTTCCTATTATGATGAGTTTTTAAGGAATTCTGAACAAAGGGGTGCAGTTTGACATAGACCCATTCTCCCACCTGGAATTCTCTATCAGTTCTGTGAACATCAGAGAGTTGTTTCATCCTGTTTCTTGCAGAATTCAAATTCATCCTTAGTTTTGTATCATAGCCTCCCTTTCCCTATGTAATTCTTCCACAGCAGCTATAGGGGTATCACCCGATATATAGGGAATATGAAGGTTTGGTTTGATTCCAAACAAAGCTTCATAGGGAGACATTTTAATAGAAGAGTGCCAAGAGGTATTATACCACCACTGAGCAAGAGGCACCCATTTGACCCATGTTAAAGGAGCATCCATACACATGTTTCTTAGATAAGTCTCTAGCATCTGTTCAGTACCTCTGTCTGCCCATCAGATTGAGGATGATAGGCTGATGACATTGCCAATTTGACCCCTTGGAGCTTCATAAATTCTTGCCAAAAAGCACTAACAAACACTGGATCTCTGTCAGACACAATGGTGGCCGGATTTCCATGGATTTTAAAGATATTATCTAAAAACACATTGGCTACTTTAGCTGCTGTATAGGGGTGGCTTAAACATATAAAGTGACCATATTTAGTAAACCTGTCCACTACCACCATAATTGTATCTTTACCTTGGATTCTAGGTAATCCGGAGATGAAATCCATAGAGATGTCACTAAAAATGGTTGTAGGAATAGGTAAAGGTTGAAGTAGGCCAGGGTAGGCTACTGTTTTATACTTAGCTCTTTGACAGACAGAGCATTCTTTAACAAATCTCTGTATATCTCTAGCACAACCTTTCCAATAGAATAGATTTTTGATCTTTGCTTGGGTAGGGATTACTCCTGAATGACCCCCCATAGGAGATGAATGATAAAGAGCAATAATGTCATTTTTTAGCTTTTTATCATCAGCTATCAACAGCTTATTCTTCCTCTTCAACATGTTCCCATCCCAAGTTCTATTTTGGACCACTATTCCCTGTTGTAATTTGTCAATTAGATCCTTGGTGATAGGATCTTTTTGCCATGATTCTTGGATTCTTGGCCATAGTACAGGATTCACTGCACTAATGCTTATTTCAAACAATGTCATACCTTGTACTTTTGATAAGGCATCTGCCACCACATTCTCTACCCCTTTCTTATAACAAATCTCATAATCATATCCCAGCATCTTAGACAGCCATTTCTGTTGTAAAGGGGTTACTATCTTCTGTTCAAGTAAGTGCTTCAAACTTTGATGATCAGTCTTGATCATAAAGTGTTTGGTTACCAAGTAATGGTGCCAATGCTTTACTGCCATAATGATAGCAAGTAATTCTTTCTCATAGACAGATAAACTTTGTTGTCTATTAGAGAAAGCCTTGCTAATGAAGGACAAGGGTGGCCTTCTTGCACTAAAACTGCCTCCATACCTTTGGTTGAGGCATCTGTTTCAATGACAAAAGTTTTTGAAAAATCAGGCAACTTTAATACTGGTGGGGAGCTAGTACACGTTTCATGTGCTCAAATGCCTGTGTGCTAACTCATTCC
>JABSNV010001140.1:0-57573 GCA_024085815.1 Flaveria linearis
CCCCTACTTCTTTTAGATTTAGCTTTGGGCTTAGGGATTTCAGGCTGGGATGTTGTAGTACAAACTTGGGTTCAAACTCATTCTTCATTTTATTGATGTCCTCATTGATTTTCTCCTTCTGTTGAGTTTGGAACCCCTTTTGTACCAGCAATCATCAGTAAGATGATTGAACAAGCCACATATCTCACATGGCTTCTTCTGATCTTATGCTTGATCATCAGCTGAAGAGGATGAACTGCTGAAGACTTGTTCTTCAGCTGTTGCCATCAGTACCAGCAGTTTTCTTCCTGGTGCCTGCTTTCCTGGTATCCTCTTAGAGCTGTCTTCAAACCTTTCCTACTGTTAGTTTTCTTCTCTTTAGTGCTAACAGTATTTGAGGTTTGAAACTTCAGATGTTGTCACTTACTCTCCAGTACCTTCAGTACTTCTAGTGACAGCTCCTGAGTTGATCAGCCTTTTGGTCATGTGACAGTCAGCATTTGAACCATCAGCTGTTGTAGCATCAGCTGATTGGTTTGGCAGGAGTTAATGCTGACTTCTATCTCTGATGATGCTGATTCAGAAAGATAGTAGGTCACATGATGAGAAGGATTGGTTATTGCTCTCCCCATCAGATTCAACTTCTGCTCTTGAAGTGAAATCTGTAGGAGGAGCAGTGTGATTATAACCAATGCCAAACTTCACATTGGAAGCAGATTGCTGCTAAGAAGCATTTCAAAACCCTTGCATGATTGCACCCATCGATCACACTCAACTTGGGTGGTTGCAAGAGTTTCCTTGAGGTCTCTGTACTTCTCTAGAAGTACATCTTCCCTAGCTTTATCATCTTTGATTTGGCATTTAAGCTTGTAAATCTCATCATTTTTATCTTTGAGTACAGCCTCAAAATCAGCTTTTCTTTTGGAAATAGTGTGCTCAAGCTCAAGATTTTTATCTATTAAAGCTACATTTGCTTCTCTAATAGAAGCAAATGCTGCTATGCATGATTCTGAACAAAGCTTGGCTTTTGCCTCAGTGGATACCTGAGATGAGGCATTCGATGATGACCCTCAGCAGAATCAAGGGCCATCAGAGCAAGATTTCCAAAAGGTTGGTCACCACCATGTTGACCAGCACCTTGGAGTAGTTGTTCCTGACCAGATAGCTCTTCTGGTAGACTACTCCAGTCAACAACACTTGGGGTGAAAAAGCTATGTTGTTTGAGGTTGTGTGTGATGATGAGATTGGGAAGATTGAGGCTCAGGAAGAGCATGAGGTGGTTGAGCCGAGGGTGCTTGAGTTTGACTAGGCTGAGGCATGTAGTAACAGGGGTAAGGATATGGCATATGACCCTGTGGCACAAAATAAGCAGGTGATGCCTGTGCTTGTGATGGATGGCCAGAACTGGAGGAAGGTTGCCCTCTGTGCTGTGAGCTATTGCTGGGAAAAGTCACAAAGGGTGCAGAGGAGTTAGATCCAGATGATCTACACTCTCTTGCAAAGTCCAAGCCTTTGGCACTTGTGACACCTCAACTTGCTCTTGTCAAAACCAACTTTGGTTTTGGCAGAGAGTCCAGGGAATTTCCTACCAGTTCTCTTGTAGAACTTTTGAGAGCGGATATTTATCATTGCCATTTGGTTCAAAATATCCATCTCTTCCAGATCATCATCTGGAATGCCCTTCAAGTCCTCCATCAGAAAACACAAGTTGTCACCACCACCTCCTGAACTACTAACACCAACAAAAGCTTGTTCTGAGTTGGTAGAGAAATCAATATGCTTATCATAAGAACTTTCTGATGAAGCATATTCTGACTCATGACTTATCAAGGCAGCATTACCTTGGACAAAATCATCAGCGAGCTTGCCAGAAGAGGACAACTTCCTCTTTTGCTCTATCTCTCTCTCAGAAGTGAGCAGTTTCCCATGAAGTTGGGTGAGAGATAGAGTTTCCAGATCAGCACTGGAGCGTAGGACAATGGTATATGTGTCCCATCTCTCAGGCAGTGACCTGAGGAACCTGTTGTTCATCTGGCTGTTGGAGTACTCTTGTTTGACCATCTTCAGCTCAGAGATCAAACAAGAGAACCGCTCAAACTGCTGGGTCAGAGTCTCACCCTTTCTATATGAGAATGTCTCATATTGTTGGGCGAGGATTTCCCTATTGTTTGCTAAGACCGAATCAGTTCCTCCAAATTGTTCCTTTAGAGCAACCCATAGGTCATGAGCAGACTCATGATGCAAGAGCCCTGAATAAATCTCATTAGGAATAGCCATGGCTAAAATTCCATGGGCTCTAGCATCAATTTCGAACAGCTTTAGATCTTAGTCCGAATATTGTTCAGGTTTCTTCGCAACCTGTTCATTAGATTTAGGGACACTCACCATAGGCTTGTATGGTCCATGCACCACTGACTTCCAACAACCAGCACTGTTGACAGCCAAGTGGTGAAGCATACGTCTTTGCCATGTTATACTCGTTCCTAACAAGCATCGGAGGCTTGGTTGAGGAACCAGTATTGTAGGATCATTAGTTGGTGTCGTCATCTCAGGTTTTAGTCAAAAACAAGTTTAAACAAGACAAACGTAACTCAAAACCACCAGAGGACCTCAAGATTTCGGCCAGAAACAGCAGAAACTCACTCTCTATGGCTAATTCTTGCAAATTGCTAATTCGATCAAACAAAGAGATCAAAAGAGCAGTTTCAAATGATCAATAGTGAAATCAATCAATAATTAACCGCTCTGATACCATTTGACAGGATCTCAGCCTCTCGTTTGATCAATCAGATTTGTTTGCAGCGGATTTAGCACGTTAATTAGCAATTATAGCAAGAACATAAAAGATATTGCAATTAAAAGCACAAACATAGAGAGAGAAAAGAGTTCTGCGAAAAATTAATTGTTCTATTGCTCAACACGTTTCGGCAATTAAAACAGCATGGTTCACCATCCTTTATAGGCGGCAAAAGGATGGGTGATGTCCTCTCTCTGACATCAACAGATTATTAAAATTACAACTGACGGAACATAAAACTACTGAAGATGTCAACAGCTGACATCTTCTTACAAAAGTGTTCCTATCTTTTACAAGTACTGACAAAAGTAAACTACTGAAATCCTACAACGACTGAAGAACAAACTCTTCAGTTGTTTATAACTACTGATACTATAACAGCTAAAGAACCAGCTCTTCAGCTGTTGTACAACTACTGAAACAAAATAAAATTACAAAACTACTGAAAGGGAAAAACCATCACAACAACTGAAGAAGACTTCTTCAGCTGTTGTGACAAACTCCGAGTCTTCAGCACTTGTTCTTCAGACTTGGCTTCAGATGATGTAACAGCTGATGACTTCAGTAGATGTCATCAGCTGTTGTCTTCAGTCTTTGTCTTCAGACTTTGTGCTTAGTAGAAGGTCTTCAGTTCTTCAGTTCTTCAGCTTTGATTCTTCAGTACTTGAAGTCTTCAGTACTTGTATGATCAGTACTTCAGACTTCAGTACTTGTATTCACTACTTTAGAGTCTTCAGCTGTTGTTCTTCAGTTCTTTGATCTTCATACTTTGATCTTCAGACTTTGTCAGAACAGCTGATGGGAGTCTTCAGCAGTTGTTGCAGTGGCATGTGGGACTTAGAGGTTTTCTTGATCTTGGCTCATTGGTTCTTTTGGTCCAACACTTAGTGAGTCTAGAGTATTACTAGCGTCTAGAATTTAGGTTAATTTATTTATTTTATTGAACTACTTTTTGCACATCAAGTTTTTGGCACCATTGTCGGGACCTCTTTCGCAATTGTGTTAAATTCTTTGTTTGGACTTGGTTGACATCACACGTGCGAATTGTCTTGTTTGAGTCGTAGGAGTCCAAATACTTAGACTAATAGTAGAACTTTCTTTTTATTGTTTCTATATTTTTTAATTATTTTTCCTTTTGAGTCTTCTTACTAGTGTGGTTTCCGGTTTTTCAGTGGATGCCCCATATGCATTCGCAAGGACCTCCGCTGAAGCCGCCCACGGATAATTCATCCTTGTCATTTTCTTCCTCTTCACAGGTTAGTAAAACTTCTATAAATTTCTCACCTCCTTCCCGACTTCCGAGTCCACCACCCAACTTCAAAATGGCAAACCGCATCGTTTACCAACAAGCCACAACAGGTTTCATCGGTGAAGCTTCACCCATCGCCCTTTCCAACATCACCAATGAAAAGTCTTGGAAATTCCATACTTCATCATGACAGCTATCACTAACTCTTGCCATTTCATTGCCGTGAAGATGAGCATGCACCCACTCAAATAAACCATATCACCCGTCTTTGTAGCACCTTCTCGATTGAGGGTGCGAATCCCGATGCCGTTATCTTCAGGGTTTTCTATTCTTGCTTGTCGGCCGCGCAACCATCTGGTTTGATTTGCAGCCAGCAGGAACTTCCACCACCTGGGCAGGTCTTCGAGATGCCTTCTTAGCTAAGTATTACCCACCTCCTAAGGCATCTCGACTTCACGATCAAATCCATTTGTTCCGGATGGAGCCTGATGAGCCCTATCATCTTGCCTGGGAGAGACTCCAGATCCAACTTTCTTGTTGCTCACAGCACGGGTTGTCTGATTGGGCGCTTGTAGAGAAGTTCTACAACGGTCTCACCCCAGAGATCAAAGCCCGGTTTGACACCTCGGCTGGCGGGTAGCTTATGGGAAAGAAAACACCCGCTGAGTGTAATGACCTTTCAAGAGTTTTGCCCATTCTGACATGGACTATAGCGCTGCCAGCAGGACATCTATCCTGTGACTAGCACCTCTCTGACCCTCGAGGGGTGAACCAAGTTTCCTTGGATTCATCAGTAGCTGCTATTTTAGATAGGATGGAGAAAACTTTTACTAGAGAACTTAATGAGATTAAGAAAAATGTCGATAGGTGTGAGGTATGTAGGAGAGGCCACGATACCATAGATTGTTCCACTCTCACTCTTGAGAAGGTAGAGTACGTAGCTAACCAGTCTAGGGGTTCGTTTAATAATAACAATTCTAATTATAACCCTAACCGGCACAACAGTAATAATAACTTCCGCTCTTTCGGTAATCCTCCTGGTTTCCCTTCCGGTCAGTATCATAATAGAGGGCCAGGTATATACTCTGGTGGAGGGTAAAGTTAGGCGGGTCAATTGGTAATTTAGGTTCGGGTAATCAGTTTGCTAGTGGGAGATCAGCCCAGGAGGGTCAGGTTAGTGGTAAAGGTTCAGATTCCAATCTAGGTAGGATTAAGGAGATGTTTGCTTAGTTAATGGCGAGAGATCAAGTCATTCACAAAACCCACAATGAATTCACTAACTTCGCTAAGAGTCAAGAGCAAATAAATAAAAATCAAGAGCTTCATAATAAAAATCAGTAGTCCTCCCTTTTAGATCTTCAGAGACAAGTAGGTGATAAAGGGGGCAACTACAAGAGAACCTCCTAGTAAGTTTTGGGTAGTACCTACCCAAATCTGGCTAACCATTCAGCTAGGGCTATTACCACTCAAAGTGGTAAGAATCTAAGAGAAGTTGTCAAAGAGAGGGTAGAGATAGAAGATGAGGAGGAGGTAGATGAGGAGATTGAGATGGAAGCTCCCCGTAAAGTGCACAATAGGCTAGACCTAGCAAGTACTGCACATACCGGAGAGCCGCATGTGGAAAAGAGGGCAGAAAAGCAACCAATAGGAGTTAAGCCATCCCTTTTGGTGGATCATTCATGCGTGCCTTACCCGCTCGCCTTAAGCATAAAAAAAATGCTAAGGAGTATGGGCAATTTCAGAGATGTTCAAGCAACTAAAAATAAATCTTCCGTTCATCGAGGCACTTCAGTCCATGCCTAAATATGCCGAATTTCTCAAGGACCTTCTTAAGCGAAAAGACAGGCTAGGTGAGCATTCAAACATCCCATTGACCGGAGGTTGTTCCGCTGTAGTCTTTAATAAGCTACCCGAGAAACTAACCGAACGGGCACATTCACTATTCCATGTCTTTTCGGGGATGTCCTTGCTCCAGCTCGTGCGTTAGTTGACTTAGGTGCTAGCATCAATTTGATGCCTTTCTCACTCTACGAGAGGTTAGGTCTAGGAGATCTTACACCCACACGCATATCATTATCATTGGCTGATCATTCAGTCAAATATCCTAGGGGGATTGTAGAGAACCTATTGGTCAAGGTTGATAAGTTCGTATTCCCCATTGACTTTGTTGTTCTGGACATGGAGGCTGATGAAAAAGTTCCATTATCTTAGGCCGTCCATTCCTTCGAACCACTAAGGCAATCATTGATGTCTTTGATGGTAAGATCTCACTTCGTGCGAGTGACAAGATTGTCACATTCGAGACAGATAGGGCCATGCAACATCCTACTAGCAGTGACGATTATAGTGGTCCATGTCATTTAGTTTACTTCCAAGATTCTTTCATCTCGCGTTGACCAGTGTCTGAGCTACATTAGTGGAGCCAATCTAGTTAGTGAGGATGAGAGTGAGATAGTGAGTGGTTGAGGGAGATGAAGAGGATCCAGATTGGATACCGGACACGTTGGATTATGTGAGGTTAAGAAGGAGAGTGAGAGCAAACCTATAGAATCATCACCTTTAGAGATTAAGGTCCTTCCTTCTCACTTAGAGACGCCTTTCTAGGAGAGGAGTTGGTTTGCCCGTCATCATATCATCTAACTTGACAGAGGAGGAGAAAAGTAGTTGATTGAGGTGCTACGAGAGTACAAGGATGCAATAGCTTGGAAATTTCCGAGATCAAGGGGATTAGCCCCACATTTTGCACACACTAGATCTCAAAGAGGCCGAATTCAAACCGGTAGTGCAAACCTCAAAGGCGTCTGAATCCTAACATGAAAGAGGTAGTTAGGAAAGAGGTGATTAAGTTGATGAAGGCCTGGCTAATCTATCATATTTTCGATTCTGCATGGGTTAGTCCCACTCAAGTCGTCCCTAAGAAGGGAGGGATGACCGTTGTCATGAATATGAAATTTGAGTTTATTTCATCTCATACGGTCACTGGTTGGCGTGTGTGCATCGATTACCGCAAGCTTATGACGCCACCCGAAAGGACCATTTTCCTATACGGTTCATCGATCAGATGCTCGAGCGTCTTGCGGGTCAACAGTTCTGTTGCTTTCTCAACGGTTTCTCCAGCTATTTTCAAATCCCAATCGCGCCGGAGGACCAAGAGAATACCACTTTCACATGTCCCTATGGCACATATGCATACCGACGCATGCCTTTCGATTATGTAATGCACCGGTACTTTTCAGCGATGCATCACCGTGATTGTCCAAGACATGGTGGAGGAGTCTATGGAAGTATTTATGGATGACTTCTCGGTCTATGGTGATTCTTTTGACCAATGTCTAGGTAATTTGGAGAGGATGATGAAGAGGTGCGTAGAAACGAAATTGATGTCGAATTGGGAGAAGTGTCACTTTATGGTGACGGAAGGGATTGTGTTAGGACGCAAAATCTCGAGAGTAGGGATATAGGTTGATAGGGCCAAGATAGATACCATTAGCCGATTGCCCCAACCTACTAGTGTTAAGTCAATCCGAAGTTTTCTTGGTCATGCGAGATTCTATAGGCGTTTCATTAAATATTTTTCAAAGGTTACTCGCCCCATGACCCGTCTTTTGGAGAAGGATGTTCCATTCATCTTTGACGAGGAGTGTCTGCAAGCCTTCAACTTTTTGATGGAAAGCTTGTTAGTGCACCTATTCTTATCTCGCCCGACTGGAGCTTACCGTTCGAGCTCATGTCTGATGCGAGGGACTATGCCATGGGTGCGGTATTAGGATAAAGAAAGGACAAGCACTTTCATCTGATTTACTACGCGAGAAAAACGCTTAATGATGCTCAAGAGAACTACACCACCACAGAAAAAGAGCTCTTAGCTGTAGTATTTGAATTTGATAAATTCCGCTCATACGTCGTGCTTTTGAAAACCATAGTTTTCACTGATCACTCGCGTTGCATTTCCTTTTCCAAAAGAAATACGCAAAAGCCCGGCTCATCAAGTGGATTCTTTTGCTCTCCGAGTTCAATATTGAGATTAGGGACAAGAAGGGAGCCGAGAATGTAGCCGCCAATCATCTATCACGGTTAGAAGATCCAAACAGAGAAGAAATTTGTGAGGAGGTAATAGGAGATAGATTCCCTCATGAATCGATAGATTTTGTAGAGGCAGATAGAGAGAGAGGGTTTGGCTTGGTTTAGTGATATAGCTAACTACCTAGCTAATAGTATATGATGAGTGATATGAACGCCCAATAGAAGCGGAAGTTGTATAGAGATGCGAGAAGGTACATATGGGATAAACCGTTCCTTTTTAGGATAGGTGGAGATCGTATCCTCAGAAGATGTGTAGCGAGAGAGGAAGGTATAGATATACTCAGACATGTCCACGAGTGGTTGACAGGTGGTCATCACGGTGCACACATACTACACAAAAAGTTTTTGACTGTGGTTTTTATTGGTCTTGGTAGTATAGGATGCTAGCTATAGAGTTCGTTAAGAGGCATGACACTTGCCAACGTACTAACAATATCTCATCTATGAACGAGATGCCCCAGCACCACATTCAAGTTCTCTAAATCTTCAATGTTTGGAGCATTGATTTCATGGGAGCTTTTCCCGTCTCTAGTGGTAATAAGTACATCTTCGTGGCAATCGACTATGTCTCTAAGTGGGTTCAAGCCCAAGCTCAACCTACAAACGATGCCCGAGTGGTGGTGAGATTCATGAAGAAGTTGTTTACGCGATTCGGTACCCCCAAAGCCCTTATAAGTGAACGAGGATCGCATTCTTGTAATGTCGTGATGGAGAAGGCATTAGAACATTATGCAGCACTCACCGATTGTCCACCGCATATCACCCACACACGAGTGGCCAAGTCGAGAACGCAAATAGGGAAGTGAAGAGAATCCTAGAGAAGACGGTATGGAAGTCTAGAAAAGATTGGTCGGATAACTCGATGATGCTTTGTGGGCGTTTCATACCTCCTACAAGACACTTTTAGGAACCACACCATTCATGATTGTCTATGGCAAAGCATGCCATCTTCCTGTAGAGTTAGAACATCGAGCTCTTTGGGCCCTTAAAACCATCAACTTAGATATGACCGAATTAGTGAGGGTCTGCAAGTTCCAAGTATCTTGACATATGACATCCCGACGACATGGGTCCGAGTTAGTGAGGGTCCGCAAGTTCCACCTCCGGTAGGTTCAGGTGCAGAGGCATCTATGCAGGGTGCTATACCGATGACCATCAGTTTCTTAGAGGACTTGCCAACAGAGACCAGCTCCTTAGTACCCTAGGAGACAGCCGTCACCAGACCCGCTTACATAGGCATCACTTTATGAGAGGATGGATTTAAGATTTAGTAGGATTGACTATTGACAGGACAGATAGGATGGGGCTATCAAGAAATTGAATGGCCAGCTAAACATGCATGTCCCAGACTTTTTCCAGCCATTTGTTGATCCAGGCAAGTTTCCGATGCTAGGGTATTATGATCTGAATGAGGCAGTGTGTTTTGCAGCAGCA
Source organism: Flaveria linearis (assembly GCA_024085815.1). Classification (NCBI taxonomy): domain Eukaryota; kingdom Viridiplantae; phylum Streptophyta; class Magnoliopsida; order Asterales; family Asteraceae; genus Flaveria; species Flaveria linearis. Next base: position 9,543 of record JABSNV010001140.1, read on the forward strand.
GGGTGGCTATGTGGACCCGACACCAGAGTTTCCGGTTTATGGACAGAGTATGGAGAAAGGAAGTGAAGTAGAGGAGTCGAATGATGATGCGTGATCAGAGATGGTGGTAGTAGCAGCAACTCATCTAGTATCTTTTTTATGCTCTTTTTAGCTATGTTCTGTATTTTTAATTTGGTACACTTTGGATATTTGGCAGCAGCAGCTTATCTAGTATCTTTTATTTTTCTTGTTACGTTGTTTTTAGATATATGGTCTGTATTTTTAATTTGGTACACTTTGGATATTTGGCAGGATGGGAGGGTTGGTTGAAAGTTGTCTGTTTGGTTGGGTTGGATGTTTTGGTTAGGAACACTTTCATCTATATATGCTATGGTTTGGTATGTTATGATTATTTGATTGGTATAGTGTTGTTTTGTTGCTTCTGTTCGCTTTTACGATTAGGAATTGTTTGCTGAACGCATGTCGGATTGGAGGGCATATGTGGAATTGACTAGCATATTGACAGTCTCACATATTCTGCTAAGTCGTTTCCACTTGTATATTTTGTATATTTTAGTATTTTTTTGTTTTTTTATTTTAATAGTTTATTTTAGTTTAGTTGTGTTTCCATTCTTGTATTTGGGACAATGCAAAATTTAAGTGTGGGGATGGGACACTTGAGTCATATTTTCGTTTAGGTAGTTTGAGTCGAAAAAAAAATAAAAAAAATTGAAAAACTAGAAATGTCTTTTGAAATAAGAAGTTTGTAAAAAAAAGAATGAAAATGACAGAAAGATGGATTTTTACTCGAATTCAAATAATGATAATATGAGATTAATATAGTCGAGCTTGTGTCTAGTTTAGGATATGTTAATAGGCCCGGTTCGGTTCTAGGTTTCTTTGAGTTAAATATATTACCTTAATTGTCGGTTCGCTAGTGGGTGCTCATCTAGGAAAAATGACAAATTGAAACCGCTGAAAATAGTATAAGAAATGCTGTTATAAGCCAAAATTTTAGAGTTTTTAATCATTAAAAAAAGAAGGAATAAATGAGCTAGATTGAAAAGAATATGAGGCCTATGTAATCTTTGTTGGGGATGGTGACTCAGACTTAGATTCCTTATAGTTAAGTAAAGAAAAAAAATTGCGAAGAAATTACCGAAGCTCACGTTGTCGCTCTTGGGGATGGTGACTCTGGTTGAGACAACCTCTGGGTTAGGTAAAGCAAAGTCTATGCTCGAAAGATAAAAAAAGAGAGAAAAAATGGTTTTAAATTCTTTTGATTTTGGTATGAAAGGGTTAGGAATTGGTCCAGCGATCGTTCTTTTTGTTCTATAAGCTTGAGGGGGATTAGATGCACTGTGGCTTCTGGTGTGAGACCCTAGGTAGACTATCCGCACTTGAACTTAAAATTACATGATAAGGGGTTTGGAACTGGATCTGGGTTAAAAGCGACACGTATATTCGCAATCGCGGCTAAGACAAGTTTTGATTTGGCTTTTGACCGAGTATTTATCCTTCTCTGATTCCATTTCCGTAGATTCATTTTGGAGGATGAAAAAAAGAGTAAGTGTGGGGATATTTGATGTATTGCAAAATACATCAGTTATGCATATACAGTTTGTACAATTTTTATTAGTTTTAGTGTCGTTTTCCATAGAATAGATAGTCTTTTGATCCAATTACGTTTTGCACATCTTGTGAGCTTAATATAGCTAAAACTGAAGAAAATGAGTTAAAATACGAGGAAGTCAAGTCTTGGAACGAGTTTGAGAGCCCGAGAACTAAAACGTGTCGGAATCACTGGTTCTACACCCTCTAGCAGGTCATAATTTGATTATAGTGTGCCTCTCGCCACCCGCGAGAGGCTGTTACGATTGCTGACATTATTTTCTCGGTTACGGACGCGAGTGAAAGTGGAAGAACCCTCTCGCCACTCGCGAGAGGCTGTTATCTGCAGATATACTCAATTTGGTTTGGGAAAACGAGGGATACTTCATTCAGCAAACCCTAAGTTACGAATTAGAGGGGGTGGACTGTTTTAGAGCAATGATCAAAGGTTTTCAAGCATTCGGAGCTCGTGGATTGAAGATTGAAGTCGGGAAGCAGTCGGTTCACATTAGTGATGTTCGGGTGTCTTTACGGTTACTTATTTCTTGTTTACCATGTCTAGTTTGATTGATTATGCTTTGTTTTCACTGAACTTCATGATTTTGATTGGGTAATTTCATTGTACTACCTAGATTGGATGATAGATTGTATAAGGTTTGACTTTTGTTGGATTTATGGATTCTATGGGTTATTTATGAATTGTAAGTGATTTGTTCTTTTGATTAGATGTATATGCCTGCTTGATAGTGTCTGAATATGGTCTGTTGCTTCGTATGATTCTTGGTGTCGGTCTTTATCACAGAATAAGTCTTGCTGGATTTCAGGTTTTGGTGAGTGTCTATATCATAAATAAATCTATAACTTTTAGGGTTAATGTAATGTAACACCCGGACCTCCAAAGAGTCCGTTTAAGTTAAATGAACATGCGGAATTTGGACCCAGAAAATTTCATTAACATTTAACTCCCAAAATATGTGTTTCGTGTCAACCGACACTCCAAATTGAAGTTTAACAATCCATTTACATAAACACGTAGTAAGAAGTTTCAAATAATGTTAACGCGTTAATTTCTACAAAAGAAACGCGTATGCAAGTCCCGTTCGATCCGTGTATGCCCTATTGATCACTTTAGCCTTCCGGTCCCGTAACACCTGAAAACACACGTTTAGACATCCATTAGTTCATAAGAACTAAGTAAGTACACTCTAACATTCATTTCGGGTCCTTACGGGGGTTTAAACGGACTCGAAACGCATTTAAACGATAATCGACAAAAGCTGGGAATTGGGCACCACCGTAACTTACGGTAGCCACCGTAAGTTACGGTGGCCTCAGTTTGTGTACGGTGGTAACTTTCTGGCTTACGGTAGCTTTAAACCGCCCAGGGACCTACCGTAACTTACGGTACCACCGTAAGCTACGGTGGCACCTGCAGCCAAACCAATATTTTTGACCCGTTAAGGTCGTTTCGCGTTCCCGAGCCACCCCTTTCGATCCCGATTGTTTCAAACACCTAGAAATAACATATTTTATCATATATGTGATTCCCACGGAGTTTCAACGAGTCTAACCCGACTCTTGGCAATATACCAAAATTTTTTTATTATTTTGGTATTTAATTTTCTTATTTAGCCCATTTATGGTTCGTTTGTTCTTTAGAGCTTCCGACCGTCCCGACAACCATGGAACCGGTCTATTTTAACATATTACATATGTTTGGTGAGTTCTTAGACCCAACCCATCCCATTTGCTTATCATAACGCAAATTTTCCTTTTATACCGAGTTTGCCCCTTATAGGGTCAAATCCCATTTTAATGAGCGGTTTGCCATTCTTTCGCGAACGACCGCTTTCCTTGGCGTTACCCAACGTCCACACACATTGCAAATCGTAGGGATAACCCTTTACCCTAGTGTTCACACACGATGTGAATCACTTTAATCCGGGTTTGTCCTTTCTTCCCATTTCCATGGGACGGTCACGCACGTCATGACTCGTTCTGTTCCACAACCATGTGGTATAACACTAAAGTGTTATTTTCCTTTATGTTCACGCACGTCGTGAATCATTTGTCATAGAAGCTCACATACGGTGCAAGTCAACTATTTATCCTTTTTATACGTGGTTTTCATTTTGTTTGAGCTTATGAGCACATGGTCACACACATTGTGACTCATGCCTTTACTTTGTTATGCTCAATTTAAAGAATGTCTTACCTTGAGTCCGGAAGGTTTAAGTGGTCAATCAAACGTGTTCCTTGCCGGTTCCCTTGGATCCGCTTGCCACACCACTTCCTATTACCATTTTAAGGACCCATTTAACACATAACATTCATTTAATCACACATATGGTCTATTTGACCATTTATCACATTTAACCTACAATCTAGGCTTTCACATTGCACATTTCTTGCAATTAAGTAGTTCATTCATGTTTTTCATCTCATTGGAGCATTTTATCAAACACCTTATGTGCATAACTTAACATATTGGTTATTTACTAGCTTTTAAACATCATCAAGCTAGTTTTACACCCAAATCACATAACACACATGTTATTCATCAATTTTCAACCAAATGTTATGCACATAATCACATTTCTACAAGAACGAACATGGATTCTACAACTAGCAACTAGTTTACATGAGGAATCCCTAGTTTAACCTTCTAGTAACTAAACCCATTTCCATGGTTCATGCAAATCTTCAATTAAGGAGAATTACACATCTAGTTACCATAATACACACATACACATGATCATCTAGCACTATAACACTAGGGTTTCATGTTTAAACCACCAATTTCTACACCCATCATGTGGGTGATGATTTTACCACCTCAAGAACATCAAATAACACTTACTTGTAGCTCTTGATGAGATGAAGAATGATTTCTAGGGCTCAATTTCGGATCTTGCACTTGAATCACCAACAATTTGAGAAATGAGATGACAAAAACCCTCTTCTCCTCTTCTCTTGTGTGAAACGTGAGTGAGTAGATGATGCTCACCAAATGTATGGCAAGTCATACATATCCATGTTTAGTTTCATCAATTGGCAAGATCCACCCCTCTAGTATCATTTTTCATTTTTTTCACCACTATTAACTAACTAGCAAATTCTCTAGTTAAGTCTTAAATATTTAACCCTTAACATATCTTACAATGTTAGGTTTTAACACATGATACATTAATTGTATGTTAATTACATAATACGAAATTCGGGTCGTTACAAGTCTCCCCCTCTAAAGAGAGTTTCGTCCCCGAAACTACGCATACTAATCAAATAGATGAGGATAAAACTTCCTCATTTCATCTTCCGATTCCCAAGTGGCATCGGATCCCTTACGATTCTTCCATTGCACCTTCACCTGATTGAGTGTCTTATTTCTCAGTTGCTTGACCTTTCTATCCAAGATAGCCACCGGCTTCTCGATATAGTTCAATCTGTCATCAACTTCCAAATCCTCGTACGGGACATAGGCCGACTCGTCAGCCAAACACTTCCTCAAGTAAGATACATGGAACGTGTTGTGAATTCCTTGAAGCTCTTCCGGCAATTCCAACCGGTAAGCAACTTTACCCACACGTGCGATGATTTTAAATGGCCCGATAAACCTCGGACTCAATTTTCCTCGCTTCCGGAATCGTATAATACCCTTCCATGGGGAAACCTTTAACAAACCAAATCGCCCACCTCAAACTCGATGGGTCGTCTACGCTTATCCGCGTAAGCTTTCTGACGGTCTTGCGCCGCCTTCATGCGAGCACGGATTTGCTTAATCTTTTCATCCGTATTCATTATCGTATCGTGGCCCACGAGTTCCCGCGAACCAATTTCTCCCCAACAAATGGGAGTTCGGCATTTTCTTCCATATAAAGCTTCATACGGAGGCATCTCGATGGTGGAGTGGTAGCTATTATTGTGAGAAAATTCCGCCAAAGGCAAATACTCATCCCAACTACCCCCAAAGTCAAGAACACATGCTCGTAGCATATCTTCTAATGTTTGAATGGTTCTTTCACTTTGTCCGTCGGTTTGGGGATGGTATGACGTGCTTAGCAATAGCTTTGTCCCCATCTCCGCTTGAAATTTCCTCCAAAACTTGGAAGTAAACCGTGTGTCTCTATCGGACACAATCGACACGGGCACACCGTGTCGTGACACTATTACGTTCACGTAAACCTCCGCCATTTTCTCCGAATTGTAAGTCTCACGAATAGGAAGGAAATGAGCGCTCTTGGTCAATCGATCGACAACAACCCATATCGCATCATACCCTTTCTTCGTTCTTGGAAGTTTAGTAATCAAATCCATTGTTAACTTTTCCCATTTCCATTCCGGAATATCCAACGGTTGCAATTCACCATGAGGTTTTTGATGTTCCGCCTTCACTTGCAAACAAGTTAAGCATTTCTCCACGTATTTAACAATATCGCGTTTCATGCCCGGCCACCAATAGTTAACCCGAAGGTCTCTATACATCTTAGTCGCTCCCGGGTGAATTGAATACTTGGATTTATGGGCTTCATCCAATAGATCATTCTTCAAGGTACAAGTAGGTGGTATCCAAACCCGACCCCATCTTGTTTTCAATCCTTGACTATCATCTTCCAAGTTTTGAGTTTGACCTTTGATTCGATTTTTCTTCAAATTTTCTTCCTTTAGCGCTTCAGTTTGTGCTTCCTTGATTCGTTCAACCACTTCGGATATAACGGTTATCTTCATTGCGGTTATTTTGATAGGAGTATGATCCTCCTTTCGACTCAAGGCGTCAGCCACGACATTGGCCTTTCCCGGATGATATAGGATTTCACAATCATAATCCTTTAGCAATTCCATCCACCGCCTTTGTCTCATGTTTAACTCCTTTTGCGTAAAGAAGTACTTTAAACTCTTATGGTCCGTGTAAATCGTACACTTTACACCATATAGATAATGCCTCCAAATCTTTAACGCGAACACCACCGCGGCTAGTTCAAGATCATGGGTTGGGTAGTTCCTTTCATGCACCTTTAGTTGTCTCGAGGCATAAGCAATCACCTTGCCCCTTTGCATTAGAACACAACCCAAACCGGAGTAGGAAGCATCCGAGTATACCACAAAATCGTCGGTTCCCTCGGGTAAAGACAAAACCGGAGCTTGAGTCAATTTCGACTTTAACTCTTGAAAGGCTTTCTCTTGCTCTTCACCCCATAGGAACTTCACCTCTTTCTTGGTAAGCTTGGTTAAAGGAGAAGCAATCTTAGCAAAGTCTTGAATGAATCTCCGATAATATCCGGCTAACCCAAGAAAGCTTCTAATCTCCGTAGGAGTCTTGGGAGGACTCCAGTTGGTCACCGCGTGAATCTTTGTGGGGTCTACGTGTATACCCTCTGAGTTTACCACATGACCCAAGAATTGTACCTCTCGCAACCAAAAGGCACACATGGAGAATTTTGCGAACAATTTCTCCCGACGAAGCGTTTCGAGAACTTCACGCAAGTGACAAGCATGATCACCTTCATTTTTAGAATAAATAAGGATATCATCTATGAATACAATGACAGATCGGTCTAACATGGGTCGGCACACCCTATTCATCAAATCCATGAATGCTGCCGGGGCATTTGTCAACCCGAAAGACATCACAAGGAACTCATAATGCCCGTATCTAGTACGAAATGCCGTCTTGGGGATGTCTTCTTCCCTTACCTTCAACTGATGATAACCCGACCGTAAGTCGATTTTCGAAAACCACGATGCACCTTGCAACTGATCGAATAGGTCATCAATCCTAGGCAATGGGTAACGGTTCTTAACCGTCACCTTGTTCAACTCTCTATAGTCGATACACATCCGAAGACTTCCATCCTTCTTTTTCACGAAAAGAACCGGTGCTCCCCATGGCGAAGTACTCGGACGTATGAACCCCTTGTCTAAAAGATCTTGCAATTGTGTCATTAACTCTTGGAGCTCCGATGGCGCCAAACGATAGGGAGCCTTTGCAATGGGTTTAGCTCCCGGGGTTAGGTCGATTCGAAACTCGACCTCCCGTTCCGGTGGGACTCCCGGCAAATCCTCCGGAAAGACATCTGGAAAATCCCGAACAACCGGAATATCTTCTAACACTTGAACTTTCGTTTCCGTGTCTATTACATAGGCTAAGAACGATTGTCCTCCATGGCGCATGTATTTCATTGCTTTAACCAAAGAACATAAAGCTACGCCACCGCGTTTTGCACCTTGGATTATTACCTCATAACCACTCGGAGATATCAATTGGATGCACTTGCGATTGCAAACTATATTGGCGTGGTACATGGAAAGCCAATCCATACCAATTACTACATCAAACTCCCCGAGTGTCATGGGTATTAAGTCGACCGAATAATCCTCACCTTCGATGGTAAGTATGCAATTTCGATAAACGTTGAACGCTAAGAACGTTTTTGAATCCGCTACCTCAATCTCTAAAGGACTAGGTAAGTTGTCTAACACCATGGAAAAATGACTCGCAAATTTAACCGAAACAAACGATCTATTAGCACCCGAGTCAAATAGCACATAAGCAGGTAGTGAGTTGATGAGAAAGGTACCCGTCACAACGTCGGCTATAGATTTGGCTTCTTCCGCCGTAATCAAGAAGGTTCTCGCCTTAGCTTTTCCTCCATCACCCTTTTTCCCCGAACCTTGAGCAACCGAGGATTGACTTGTACCATCCTTCTTTAGTTCCGGACATTCGCTCTTTTTGTGGCCCGGTTTGTAGCAGTTGTAGCACACACTTAGCGGGCTTGTGCATTGAGATGTCGAATGACCCGACTTCCCACACTTGAAGCAATTTTTAGATTCGTATCTACAAACTCCCCCATGCTTCTTTTTACAAATCTTGCAATGTTTGGAGTCTTTGTCATACCCAGACTTGTTTGATGAAGATGAAATCTTGGCTTTCTTAGACGAACCCGTCTCCGTTTCAGCCGCACGCTTCTCCCCACGATCAACTTGCCTTTTCAATTCCGCTTCTCGATCCCTAGCACAATCAATAAGCTCTGCTAGAGTTTCACATTTGGACGGTGTAAGAAACTCTCGATACTTGGCACTCAACATGCCATAGTAGTGGTTAATCCACATCCTTTCATCCTGGAGCAACTGTGGGCAAAACTTGGCTTTGTCGTAGAAGATGGCCGTGATGGTATCAATACTTTCATCTTTTTGTCGTAACTGTAGGAATTCTTCTGCTATTCTGTTGATAGCGGCTTGTGGGCAAAACCGCTTTGTGAACAACTTCTTAAATTCTTCCCAAGTCATACTTTTGATACCTTCCCGCCCCTTCTCATCCCGTTGCAATTCCCACCAGTCTTTAGCTCGTTCCCGGAGTTGGCTTGCAGCAAACCTCACTTCATCAGATTCTTCACAGTGTGAGGTTTCAAAGGCACTTTCCATATCTTTGATCCACCTTTGACTAAGTAGTGGATCGACCTCACCCTTGAACGTTGTAGGGTTGCATGCAACAAACTCCTTATAGGTCACTTTCTTTGTGGCCTTTCAGTTTCTTTGTCAGCCTTCAGAGCCACAAACTCTTGTTGAATGAGATCCCGTAGATCTTTGCGTACATCCTCGATGTAGCCCGGCAATAAAGCCTCAAAAGCCTTGCCAACTTCCTCCTTGACCATTTCCCGTGTTGCATCATCGGGATGGGTCTCGTGATTCTCTATATTAATCACGTGATCGTTACCAGCCATGACCTAAGACTGTGACCATTAAACTTTACGTTAGTACCATGTACGTAATCTATAGCATATACACCGATGCTTATGATTCTACTATCACTAGGGCCTAACCCTATTCACACAATACCCATTTCCATCCTTAAGTTTAAAACAACATCCCTAAGAACCCATTCGCGTGCCTTTGATTGTTGTTAGACTGGCCAGGCCTAGCAACAAGCTCACCACACGGATGCCTTCTTAGTTCCTTTATTCCAAACTTAAGTCAAGAAGCTAGGTTCAATCAATTCATATGGTACATATCATACATATATCATACATATATCATACATGTGTCAAGCTTGTTACGTTTATAAACGGCACACTAACCTTGTACCTTTAGGCTCAGTGATCGGCTTCTTGGATCGAACGTTTGCATTTCTCATATCTAGAGCTCAAAAGTTTGAGTCCAAGTGTTCGCGACGCACTTGAATCTCTCAAACCGTTGGCTCTCATACCAACTTGTAACACCCGGACCTCCAAAGAGTCCGTTTAAGTTAAATGAACATGCGGAATTTGGACCCAGAAAATTTCATTAACATTTAACTCCCAAAATATGTGTTTCGTGTCAACCGACACTCCAAATTTGAAGTTTAACAATCCATTTACATAAACACGTAGTAAGAAGTTTCAAATAATGTTAACGCGTTAATTTCTACAAAAGAAACGCGTATGCAAGTCCCGTTCGATCCGTGTATGCCCTATTGATCACTTTAGCCTTCCGGTCCCGTAACACCTGAAAACACACGTTTAGACATCCATTAGTTCATAGAACTAAGTAAGTACACTCTAACATTCATTTCGGGTCCTTACGGGGGTTTAAACGGACTCGAAACGCATTTAAACGATAATCGACAAAAGCTGGGAATTGGGCACCACCGTAACTTACGGTAGCCACCGTAAGTTACGGTGGCCTCAGTTTGTGTACGGTGGTAACTTTCTGGCTTACGGTAGCTTTAAACCGCCCAGGGACCTACCGTAACTTACGGTACCACCGTAAGCTACGGTGGCACCTGCAGCCAAACCAATATTTTTGACCCGTTAAAGGTCGTTTCGCGTTCCCGAGCCACCCCTTTCGATCCCGATTGTTTCAAACACCTAGAAATAACATATTTTATCATATATGTGATTCCCACGGAGTTTCAACGCGTCTAACCCGACTCTTGGCAATATACCAAAATTTTTTATTATTTTGGTATTTAATTTTCTTATTTAGCCCATTTATGGTTCGTTTGTTCTTTAGAGCTTCCGACCGTCCCGACAACCATGGAACCGGTCTATTTTAACATATTACATATGTTTGGTGAGTTCTTAGACCCAACCCATCCCATTTGCTTATCATAACGCAAATTTTCATTTTTATACCGAGTTTGCCCCTTATAGGGTCAAATCCCATTTTAATGAGCGGTTTGCCATTCTTTCGCGAACGACCGCTTTCCTTGGCGTTACCCAACGTCCACACACATTGCAAATCGTAGGGATAACCCTTTACCCTAGTGTTCACACACGATGTGAATCACTTTAATCCGGGTTTGTCCTTTCTTCCCATTTCCATGGGACGGTCACGCACGTCATGACTCGTTCTGTTCCACAACCATGTGGTATAACACTAAAGTGTTATTTTCCTTTATGTTCACGCACGTCGTGAATCATTTGTCATAGAAGCTCACATACGGTGCAAGTCAACTATTTATCCTTTTTATACGTGGTTTTCATTTTGTTTGAGCTTATGAGCACATGGTCACACACATTGTGACTCATGCCTTTACTTTGTTATGCTCAATTTAAAGAATGTCTTACCTTGAGTCCGGAAGGTTTAAGTGGTCAATCAAACGTGTTCCTTGCCGGTTCCCTTGGATCCGCTTGCCACACCACTTCCTATTACCATTTTAAGGACCCATTTAACACATAACATTCATTTAATCACACATATGGTCTATTTGACCATTTATCACATTTAACCTACAATCTAGGCTTTCACATTGCACATTTCTTGCAATTAAGTAGTTCATTCATGTTTTTCATCTCATTGGAGCATTTTATCAAACACCTTATGTGCATAACTTAACATATTGGTTATTTACTAGCTTTTAAACATCATCAAGCTAGTTTTACACCCAAATCACATAACACACATGTTATTCATCAATTTTCAACCAAATGTTATGCACATAATCACATTTCTACAAGAATGAACATGGATTCTACAACTAGCAACTAGTTTACATGAGGAATCCCTAGTTTAACCTTCTAGTAACTAAACCCATTTCCATGGTTCATGCAAATCTTCAATTAAGGAGAAATTACACATCTAGTTACCATAATACACACATACACATGATCATCTAGCACTATAACACTAGGGTTTCATGTTTAAACCACCAATTTCTACACCCATCATGTGGGTGATGATTTTACCACCTCAAGAACATCAAATAACACTTACTTGTAGCTCTTGATGAGATGAAGAATGATTTCTAGGGCTCAATTTCGGATCTTGCACTTGAATCACCAACAATTTGAGAAATGAGATGACAAAAACCCTCTTCTCCTCTTCTCTTGTGTGAAACGTGAGTGAGTAGATGATGCTCACCAAATGTATGGCAAGTCATACATATCCATGTTTAGTTTCATCAATTGGCAAGATCCACCCCTCTAGTATCATTTTTCATTTTTTTCACCACTATTAACTAACTAGCAAATTCTCTAGTTAAGTCTTAAATATTTAACCCTTAACATATCTTACAATGTTAGGTTTTAACACATGATACATTAATTGTATGTTAATTACATAATACGAAATTCGGGTCGTTACATGTAACACCTCTGAAATCTAGCCCAATTAGAAAGCTTAATGTATTATAGGACCCAATAAAGGTCTGGATTGATTTGGGCTTACCAAAGAAACCTTGCAAAACGAAACTAGCCTTTTGGGCCCAATAAGCCCAATAAGGGCCCGAACTTATAAACAAGGCCCATTTAAGGCCCAAATGCACGTTTACAAACTAATTAAATGAGAAATTATGAAACGATGAATTATTATGTGGTTCGAAATAATTATGGAAATATCCAAATTAAAAACAGATTCGGAACCCATACCGGGTAAAATCCGGCAATCTAACGCGTTCTAACGTGTGAATTCATTCAGAAATTCTTATAACGGCTTTTCATCCCATCATAATCATTGTTGATCTTAACAATAAAGTAAATAATTCTTGCTAAAAGATTATTCATCAATCATGCATAAGCATCGGAGATACGTAAGTGAAACGCGAACACCGGTTTTCACGGGCATTTACTGACATCTGATACGTCAACCGAACCCCGTAACATCATAATTATTCATCTAATCATTGTTTATTATCATAACCTATTAAATTTGGGGAGTGATACGCTATCCAGAATAAATGCGTTTCGAAATGCGACCGTGACGTGAACCGGGTCACAATTTGGTCAAACCCGAGAATTCGTCAGATAAGGTTTTAACGCGACTAACATGGGAAGTTAACGCACAAAATATCATTTTAATGCTTAATTGCATATATTTTGATACCAAAATGATAATATTAACGCTCATCCGATAAAAACGTGTAAAATCGTTAAACATGCTAAATACGTGTCAGTTTACAACCTCGTTTAATTATTTGGTATATTTTTAATACGATAAAATTTATAATCTTGGAATATTTATAACGTTTTGTATAACCGAATCTAACGGGAAAAGAAAAGTTTAACGTTACGCGAAAACTTAATCGAACGTGTATGAACCGACCTATATTCTAACCCATCATTTAACCCTAGTATAAAAGCAACATATTCCCCCATTTTAGGGTTTTACACATTCAAAAAAAGCTGGTAGAGAGAGAGAGCCGCAACCCTCCTCCTTTTGCGAACTCCGGCGAATTTCCGGCCACCGGCGGCCATTGCGGCGACGCCCCGGTGAGTACCATATATCAAATCGAAGCTCTCGGAAGGACGAACACGATGGTGGTGGTGGCTTCTTCTGATTCGCAACGAAGAGCAAGTTATGGAAGAGAGAAGGAGGTGTGACGGCTAGGGTTCTGGCGAGATTCCCGCCACCATAGCCGGCGGCTGGTGGCGAGCGGCGGCGAGTGCCACCCATGCCCTGCTTCGTCTCGACGAGATCTTTCCAATGGTGGTAGCCTCACCCTCTAACTCGTAGCAGATTGAAAGTTAGGAGGGAAAGAAGGTGGCGGCAGCTGGGTATTGGTTCGAATGCTGTGTTGGTCGCGGCTGTTGGTGTGTTGGCTGTGGTTTTGCGGCCGCTATGGTGGGTTCTGTTGGTGTGGTTGGCTGTTGGGTTGTAGGCGGCGACGGTTTTGGATCTAGAAGCAAAAGGTGACAGTTGCAGCTTGGCGCGATGGTGGTGACAGTCGGCGATGGTTGTGATGGTTATGACGGACGGGGTGGTCGATTTAGGGCACCCGAAGGCTGCCCAATGTGGTTGTGTCCATGTAATGGGCTGTTGCATTTGTTAAAGGCGGTCAAAGTAGTCGATTAGGTGTCGGTTAGGGCTGTAAATGTCAATGTGGTGGTGATTGGGATTATTGAGGGTGGTTGATAGTTGTGCATGTGTCGGTTGTGGTGTTAGATGTCGGTCGTAGTGTCTATGGTAGACGATGAAGATGGCAGTAGTAGTCTCGTTTAGGAGTAGTTAATGATGGTTGTGGGTGTTGATTTAGAAGCAACAATGGTGATGTAGGTCGTTGGTTGTGGTGGTGAATAACGATAATAGTAAAGATGGTTGCGATTAGGATTGTTGGTGGTGGTTTTTCAAGTTTGGTTGTGATGGTGTTTAAGTGATGGCATAGTATGTTGATCGATGACGTTGAATGTGGAAGTGTAGTCCATTATGGTAACGAAAGTGTTAGGATGGCAAAGTAAGGCTTGGGTCAACGGGTCAACGAGCGGTCAACGGAACGGGAACGCGATTAAATTAAGGCGTAAACGAGTGGGTTAGAATATATAACCGAGTAGAATGTAAAATCGCACGCGCAACGCATTTGAAATTAAATTATAATTTGCATACGTGTTATTGAGCTCTAATTATATAAAAGGCATAAATTACAAAATATGTGAATTATAACGAAAATGAACATCACTTGTTATAAATATTTGATTTAAAATGGATGACTTGGACCGAGATTTGATTAGCAACGATACTTGATTAGAAATCAACCTAGATAAAATATATGAAACATTACATTTGGGAAATGGTTATAGCATGTTATTGATTAAACAAATAAGTTGATTTCATGTCACGTTAAATCGTTACAAGACTTAGAGATGTAAAATACATTCAAATACGATTGTGCATTTGTATATATATATATATATAATAGATATTTAGGTTAACCAGCATCTACAAGTTTTATTTAAGATAAAAGACCTAAAATGCTATAATGATCCATCGTCGTGTTGTTATTAATTGTCGGTCATCTCATTGTTATTGAAATAAATATTAATTGTAACACTCTTTTTATACAAAATATTGTCAGCTATCATCAACAATTGGATTATTTAGCGTCAACCAAGTTAACAAATATGATATAAATATGAACATTATAATCATCGCTTGAAACATTATATATTACTTACATCGTCAATGCAAGTTATTTATAAAGATTTGGAATCCATGATAGAAATTAATTTTCTACATTCTTCATGCTAAGACTCAATTCTTGATTAAATGCATTAACTAACCTAATGTACACGAGTTAATTCATGACAATTAACAAATACACAAGAAGGTAAGGATACTAATCACCAACATTAATTTAACTAAAGAGCTCAACTGCACGCATGTAATAACATCGTGCTAATTCTAAACGTGAATCTTATATGTTCTAGTTAGGATTGCTTTGTTGGTGATCATCACTTTACCTTATCAAGCTTTGAAATTATATAAGGATACAAGGTGAATTCTAGTGATCCCCTTTTTACTTACTGTTTTTGGGATGAAACATGCTCTGTTGTTTTATGAACTATGATTGTGCTTTACTTGATGCTTGTATGTGGGACTTATGGATACCTGCTGATACTTATATCATGATCATTAATTCTTTTGTGAACCGCTTGTTTTATGTGGATAGATCTATTTGGGGAATCCCCCACACACAGTGGCTCCCGCTACAGGGAGGTACCCCACTGAGATCCTGAGGGATCGTATGTGGCATGTAACAGGTTTTGATTAAGAAACTATGGTGAACCATCCTGGCAGGTATGGTTCACTGTTTTGTGGCTTGGTTCCTTCCTTCAGGAATATCCGGTTAAACACAAGTTTAGAAGAGGCCAACCGGGGACCGAGTGCAGGGTTGATTGTGATACCCCATGATGATTGATACTAAAAATGATGCTTTTAAAATCGAATGAGATTTTTCATAAGCTTTTACACTTTATTCTAAACTTTTAAATGTGGACTTCAAGAGTCCAATTATTTTAAATTTTAAGCACTTGAACTCACCAACTTTATGTTGACACAAATCTTTTGAGCATGTCTTCAGGTACAGCTAAGGAGAATAGTTGAGCTGTAGAAGATACCTAAATCCGAACCAAGATGTGAGGTAGGTGTTGAAGACAAAAGTCGAGCCTAGAAGCCTTAGTTACCGAAGCACCAAGAATCACTTACCAAGAGATTGATCATGATACCTATAGACGGTAGATTAGACACCATGTGAATTGAAACTAAGCCAACATTCTAATGTAAATGTTACAAGTTGTATTGTATTAAACCATTTAGTTTCCGCTGCATTTTGGTTGTTGTTTACTAATCGTGACGTCCCGCCCCTCTGGGCCCGGGGTGTGACAGATTGCTATCAGAGCCAAAGGTTATAGCGAAGTAGGTCTGCTTCGCGAGACCTAAACTACAACCATATGAACCTCATAGGACCACCTTAGTAAGATGACTCTTTGAGCTTTGCTGAACCAATGGTGTAGAAATATGGGTTTGCTTTGCAATACCTAAGTTGTAACCATAAATAGGACCAGCCTAGTAGTTTGTTTGCATGATCCAGTGATCCAAAGTTTGCAGCAAGAATAGGTTCCCTTAAGAACTCCCATCTTTAACTTGTATACCTTAAGGATTACATATATCCCATTAAGAATTCTCTACCCTATAAGAAACCTTGATACATTAGGGTATTACCTATGATAGGAGCACCCGAGTAAACCAGGAAGGTATGTAACCTTCTGGAGTGGACTAATAGGACTACTGAATGTCAAGTACCAAGAATGCTAGAAACCAAAGGTGTGCATATAAATTTGGACTTAAATCCTAGAGAGATACTTATCTGATTGCACAGTTGACTTTTGTCACTATATGAAACAACTGCTGTTAGCTATGCACTTGATACGACTTGTGTCGTTACATGAGACAACTGCTATAATGATACTTGTTGGAATGATGATATTTGCTTATATGCCTCATTTGTAAAATGATACTTGTTGGAATGATGATACTTGCTTATATGCCTCATTTGTAAAATGGTACTTGTTGGAATGATGATACTTGCTTATATGCCTCATTTGTAAAATGATACATGTTGGAATTTAGTGATAAGATATTAACCATGATGCCTTATTGTTTGCTCTGCTCCCTAGGATAGCATGTACCTGAATGCTCATGTATTGCTTGATTTGTTGAAACTGTACTTTGACACAATTGTTGGGTTAACTTGAATGTTAGCATAATTGGAATCTGAGTGTGCTTAATTGTAGATGATGATAGAATGAGAACTTTAACTCCAAGACCTAATTACGTAAAACTTAGAACTTATGATGGGAATGACTAGAATGATAGTGTAAGGTAAATTGACTGTTACGGGTGCATACGTAATGGTGAATTTACAGGTACACTTGAATTCTGGTGGGCCCCGTCATGTAAACTAATATCAAGGTATAACACTTAAAGAACCAAGAAATGCAAGATTTAAATGCAAATATTTGGAATATATGCAATGATTTTATGTTCAAAACTTTCATGCTGGGCGAAAACCATTTGACACTTGAAGAGCTACCAAGGACGATGTTGCAGTAGCTATTCCTTTCTCTTCTTCTCTTTTCTTTTATTCTACTCTCCTATTGGAATTATAATGATACGACCATCAGACTCTGAAGTTCATTAAATGATGTTCTCAAACTCACTGGTCTCGTGCTGAGTATGGCACTTCACCTCGTTATGCGTGTACTTTAGCAATACTGTTCATCTTTTTGTGATGCCCAAGGATTTGTTCCTACCTATTACGGAATTCGTTTCAACCTTGTCGGTATCATAAAAGACTCTCTAACATAAACTCTACAACTGAGAATAGATTGGAGTAATGGATTGTCGAGAAGCACGTCATGTGGTCAATGACATAGAAGACTTGTCACTTCTATCTTCCTTATTAACCCGCTCTTCATTGGACATTCTGGAATCTAGAATTCCTCTATTAATTTCTTAAAGTCTTGGATAACTGATTACTTTATACCTATTCGACGTCATAGAACCACTTAATCCAAAAGAAAATTCTTAATATCAGCTCCGATAGTAATTAACAATCACCTTTCATAGTACCAGGTGTTTGTGAACTCCTTCATCATCAATGAACCGTTAGTTACCTACTAACAATCTCTACCTGCAGCATAAGTTGAATTATTTGACCATGCTTTTAACTGACCGTGCTGTTGGAAATCACCTAAGCATCAAAATATGTGGGAAATGAATCCTTGTTCTAAAATTCAGATTCTCCGGAGATAAATGCTCAAGTGCCAGGGATATTTGCCGAGAAAAACTAACCTTCAAGATTTCGAAACAAAAATATGAATGTACAACTTCAGTGGATCCCTGATTTTTCCACTCACCCTCTGTTCTCGATTTATTCTCTTAACGAGTAGTGCTACTCACCTTAAGCCCTCTAGCATAACCCTCATCTTTGGAAACGCGTGATAGCCGATGCGGAAAACTTTAAAACCTTGTAAGATATCTCTACTAGGAGACCTCTACTACTTGAGTGATAAGTTCGTGATTCGAGCACGAAGATTTGAAGTAGAATACGATCTGTTGGACCAACAAAAAGATCAACAAACAAACACAAATCAATCTAAGAAAAAGATCCATATTGAAAAAAAATTAACTTCATTGGTATGGCAACATTTTAAAGATTCTGGCAAATTGTGAGGAAAAGGCGAAGTATAATTATTGCAATACTATATTAGGAGCACCACGGGTATAGAAAGTTTGTGAGAGACCTAACTTTCTGAAGGTTTTATCTCGAAATACCCTTAAAAGTGATATATTGAGTTAATAAAAATAGAAGCCAATGAGGTATTTATATTTTATATCATGAAATATGTATTAGATGGATTTCGGAAAAGAACCGAGTAGGATTGCAATGACCATAAACCTGTGGACATTAAGAAATAAAAAAAAGATTTTATGGCAATTACTACTCATATCATGATGCTATAACACTACTGAAATCCGGACCCATAACATTCACCGAACAACGGGGGTTTAGGGGTGGCAGGGTCGAAAGGGTGGCAGCCCGTGGTGGGGTCCAAGTGACAAAGCCCTTGGCTGGACAATGAAAAGTTCAAGAAACAATTAATAAATTCTCCAAATCAAAGAACGACTAAAATAGCAAGAGAACGACAAAAGAAGTACGCGGATCAAAGAAGGAAACCTTAAAAATTTGTTGTCGGTGATAATATGTTGTTAAAGGTTTCACCTTGGAAAGAAGTAATTAGGTTTGGAAAAAAACAAAAGCTAAGTCCAAGATTCATTGCACCGTTCACCATACTTGAAAGAGTTAGAACCGTTCCCAACTGGTTTCAACTTTAGGAATGTATTTCATGTATCTAACCTACAAAAGTGTTTAGATGATGAAACCCTATACGTACCTCCAAAAGACGTTAAGGTGATGATAAACTTAATTTTATGGAAAAACCATTATAATTAAGGATATAAGCATAAGAAACTGACTCTTGTACAGTCAATTGGAACTCCAAGAAAGGACCTGAATATACCTAGGGCTAGAATCTAAAATGAAGAAGAAATAACCTCATTCGTTGTCACGGATCTCTATGATAATATTTCTTGAAGGAGGGCATGTTGTAACACTAGTGAAATCCAAACAGAAAGCATCTGCTAGACAACGGAGGTTTAGGGGTGGCAGCTTTTGAAAGTGAGGTCCAAGGGGCAACAGCCCTTCATGAGTTATCAATTAAAAAAAATTTTTTAGAGAGATATTGTAGTGGAGAAATACGAAGCGAAATCAATATTTGAAAATTTAAGGCTAATGCGGCGCGCATCTAAATTTGGATGTGGGGCACATCGAAAATCAGATGCGGGGCACATCAAAAATCAGATGCGTGGCAAGTCGACTTGACGACATGTGGATGCTGATTAATGGGTAGGTGTCGGGCACATGGACACCGATATGAACCGTATCGGCTTTGGATGCAATCCGCATTGCCAAAAAGAAGCTCGAGGCAATGGATACGTGATACGTGTCATGCATGTAGATGTAACACCCAAAGTAGGGCGCATCGCCCAGACAATGCGGGCCACATGTCAAATATTTTGGCCTCCATACTTTTATATTTCCGCCAAAAGGATATTATAGTCATTTAAATATTTATATTAGGTTCACTCTTTTCTTAAAAATCAAATAGATAATCACTACATCATTATCTCTCTACATCTCTTCTCTTATCTAGATTTTCTAATATTGAAAAGTTTAGACACGAATTATTTTAGGAAAAAATATAAAACCACATCTGATTGTTAAAAAATGAAAATAACTAAGAACAATTTTTATATAAAATATGAAATATTTACAAAAGAATTTTTTGCAATGAAAAATAGTAAATGTTATTTTAAAAAGTTATAACAAATGAAATTATCCTTTTTGTTTAAAAAGCAAGTTCAAGAAATAGCTTGCTTAGGTGTCTTTGTTGTTTGGCCACACGAGATTTTGAGTTGTTCATTTTACCTCCACAATAGTTGTTTAATGAGAAAAAAGGGTGAAAGTTTTATATTGTTTTATCTGATTCTTTTATAAAGAAGGAAATGTCTCTCTACTTGCCTATTGTCACCGTATTCCGTTTGTCTTGCCACTGTCTTCATTGCCACCGTTGCACCGCCACCGCCTGCAGTATCACCTTATCATGGAAGAAACCATCGATCCATCGGCTATGGTCCCTCATTTGTTTTTAATGCCACTTTAGATGGGGTAGGTTCCGGTGGTGGTGGAAAAAAACCACAGACGCCGGCAGTGGTGGAAAAAACCACAGACGTTGACGGTGGTTTTCGGGATTTAGGGATGGAGATATTAGTGGTGGTGCGGCTTTCGATTAGGGGTGGTGATAGCGATGGCGGTGGGGTTTTCGATATGGGTTGACGAAACCCTAGATTTTCCTTTACTTCTAGATCTTCACTCTTTGTAGGGATTTATGGTTTTTGGGGGTGCCGGTAGCGTGGCGCCTTCGTTGTAGGTTGAGGCGGGATGGTTTAGGACATCTCCTTGCATTCATTGAGATTTGAGCCGGGACGGTTTATGAGTGTCTCACTATCTTTGTCGTGCTCCTCCATCTCACGTATGTCGGTTTCATTTTTAATTATCATGCTTTGCTTGATGACAATGCATGTAGGCGCATCTAAGGGCTGATATGTGCAAGATGCAAACCTTTGTTTGTTTGGTTATCATTGTTTTTGCCTCTATGATGGTGAGGTAGGCTTCACCTGAGTGCTCGCTGAAATTGTGGTCTACATAACGTTTTATTGATTGAGTGGATAATAGGTGATGATGTGAAAGAAACACAAACCATTGTTGTTCAAGCGTGGAAAACTTTGCTTGCAGCCACAACAAGGTTGCGTTTTAGAGCCTCTAAGGAGATGTTGGCAGGTTGGATTGGTCCTATCTTTTGGTGCGATGGTAACAACACCTTTTTTGAATTGTTGATAATTTGTTTCTATGTTACAATGGTTAACGGTTTTGCTTTGTGCTATCTATGTTGTTTGATGTTTGGTTACTAAATAGGCTATGAAGGTAAATAATCGTATTTGGTGTTTAGCGTGGAAATTGTTTTTGTAGCCACATTGAATAATGATTTCAGAGCCTTTTCGATGCTAGCTTTGCATGCTTAGAAAACGCCCACGAAACATGGAACAGAATTTTCTTGGTGAGGCGCGATAGGAAAAAAACTAGTTTTTTAAAAAGAATGTTTTAAAAGAATGAAAATAATCATAAATTATGGGATAGAACCCCTCCTCACATTTATCCTCTAATATTGTTTTATGTAATACCGATTGGATACTGGATAGAGCTCTTGACTAAGTAGCATGACCTTGTTATGGTTCAACTGATCAGAGGCTCTGCTAAATCATAAAGGATGAAGTTACAAAAAACATAGAATTTCAGCATTGACTGCCAACTGCAGAATCAGGTCAAGCGCTGAATTGACTATTGAAGTCCGTATGTTGAATGACTACCGATCAGCATATGCCAAAGCAAATGTCGCCCTATATATGCTAAAAGTCCGTTGAGCAACATATGTAGATCAACTTTCGATCAATAGTGAACTCCATGACCTGCTGATCGATTGCTACTCAGAACAAGATTGTCTGTGCTGACGACTGCTGTGCTTCACCTTTTGGAGACAACACAGTACTGAAGCTACCAACTCCGATACACAGATTATATCTTTGATGTGGACTCTGAACATAGAATAGTTTATTCTTCTTGTTTAGATTTCCAAGTATAAAAGTCCTCACACCTGTATAGTATAGGAAAGCTTTTCAGCCATTTGATTGTATCCGCCGATTGTAGCACTTTGTTTTTACCAGATTAATCAAGTAGATTCTTTGAAAGAACATCTTGTGCATTTACCTTTCCTCAATGTATTTGTGTTGTGATAGTAAGTATCGAACTTGGATTCCATATTGCTTAGGTACTGATCTAAGAAGAAGTTCTTGTTAGACCGACCTGATCCAAAAAGTTGTATAAGAGCTTTGGCTCTTGATTTGATTGAAGATTACCTTTCATCAAATCACCCATTTTCTCTTTTGATCACACATTCAAACACCACCTCTCTTTATATCCTACTTCCTATCTCAAAATGACTGTTGTAGCCATTTCTAGTAAGCATGATTTGAAGAATGAAACTTAGACCAAACGTCCCATGTTTACACCACATGATTATGATACCTGGAAAATATTAATGGAGGATTGTATCAGGAATCAAGACATGAAACTCTAGCTCTTGATTCTGAATGGACCATATGTCCCCATGGTCAAAGCTAATTGGAAAGTGGAGTCAGGATCCCCAAAGATCCTACAAAGTATTTAGAAGAAGATCCGAAGAAAATGAAAGTGGAATCAAAGTCTCTATGGCTAATCAGAATAAGCATACCTAACAACATCATCCATGGATTCAAGGATTCACAACTGCTCAAAAGTTGTGTGAAGCTTTAAAGGCCAGATTTGAAAACAAAAATGATGTCTTGAAATAGAAGTTCAAAAACTTTGGTTTCACAAGGGGAGGAATCATGAGTGCTAAATATCTTAGACATGTTGGACTTCAAGACTCTCTAAATGAAGATGGAGTGAAGATGGAAAATAGTGATGTTCTTAGAATGTTCTTAAGGTCTTTACCGAAGACATGGACGATTTATACTACGTTTATCAGAAGAATTGAAAATCTAAAAACAATGACTTGAGTAGTTATATGGTATCTTCAGTGCTTATCAAATAAAGATGGATGCAAATGAATAATCACTGGGTAGATCTTTAAACCCTTAAGTCATCAGCCCTTAAGGCACCCATTCATGATCCAGTTCACTATCACCCCCATTCCTAAGTCTATCAAACTCCCACGGTGACTCATTAGGCACCCATGATCACCTACCCTGAATCTCCAACCGCTCAATCTCAATCGTCATCATCATTCAGTAGATGGAATCAGCTAGCATCACCATCCTTTTTACCATCATACCTCAAACTCTGCCTTTGTTAGTGACCAAGCCAACTTCTTCCAACTCTCTAAAGAAGATATAAAGTGAATTCATCTACATGACCTTGATGAAATAGATATAAATTACTAGATAGCCATGATATCCTTCCTGGCCAGGAAATTTCAATAGATAACTAGAAGAAAATTCCTGAAGCAGAGAAGATTAGGATTTGGGTTTGATAAAACCTAAGTAAAATACTTCAATTGCAACCAACTAGGACATTTTGCCAAGGAATGCAAAGCACCAAAGTCAAACCCATGTCCTCTAAATTCATCTAACCCACAACAACACTCACTCACTAACCTTCCATTTCATTCAGTCAAAGGAATACAATAGTTATAGCTTAAGGAGAAGAGGTGATTGTCTTGAGCTTCTAAGTGGATGATACTACACCCATAATTAATGCATTGATGGATGGAAGCTCAACCTCCTCACCTCAAGTAACTTCTGAATGCTGCTATACACCTCAATGCATAGATAAGGTAAACTTGTATAGAAATCATAATTCGAACGTCATCAAGGACGCTGAATCAATAAATCTTCTTAAAACTTAATTTCAAAAAATGATCAAGCTTAAAAAGAAAAAAATAATAGAGCTAGAAAAGATTATTTTACTATTAAAAAATGATCAAAGCAACGTTGAGACCCGAATTGATGATCTACTTAGTAGATTGAAATCAGCATAATGTTATTTAGTCATTGCCAAATCATATACTCCTAAATATATGTTCAAACAGAAAAGTTTAAAAAATTACTTGCTTTTACGAAAAACTCCCAAATATTGTATCAAACCAAGACAGGTTTAGGGTATAATTCTTTGAACCTCCAATGATATACACTCTCACATATACTTCTAAGTGCAACCTTAAGGTAAATAAGCAAGTATCTACCTAACCCACCCATACAAGGATATTTGATGAACAATTGAGACAATATAGAAGGAGGAGAAGGATGGAACAAATGAGGAAGTAGATGAAGAGGAGGAGAAGAAGGAAAAGGAAGAGGAGGAGAAAAGGGAGAAGGAAGAGAAGAAACAGAAAGAAGATCTCAAGGCAAAAACTAAGAGGTATGTAATTTGGAAGACAAAATTTGTAAAAGAAAAACCATTTTTCAAAACCAACTAGCTATTTACTAAGTCAAATCCTTCCACCAAGACAAAGCTTTAATTAAAGCACAACCATAACAAGAAGAACCACAACAGCAGCTGCTGTGCTGGAACCTTGCACTCTCAACAAGCCTAAACCCTCAAGGAGGTCTGTAGTTACCAAACAACCATCAAAAGAAAGAGAAGGTAGCCAAAGAACTGTTTGGGAGTCAAATTGCTCAAGTGTCGATTCTAAGAAAAATTTTGCACTTTTGCAACAGTTGCCGAATGATCAGCAGCAGCAGACCAAAAGTAGAAGAAGAAGACTCTTAAAAAACCTTCACTTTTCAAAAAGCTTCCAAGGGTCACAACAATAAGTATGACGTCAAAGGGTCAGGAAAAGTCAAAAGAATAGCCGGGAAAACAAAGACATTGACTAAATCCCTAAATGACCCAAAATCAATACAAAAACAAACCCCTTTAGCACTTAATATTGATATAAAACCGCTGAAAACTAGAAGACCCAAGACTAAGCTGGGTTAGGTCCCCATTCACTACTAACCAATTTGCATATGCGCAAGATCATCCGCATGCCAAAACAAATTTATGGATTGTGAATCGTGGATGCTCCTATCACATGGCAAGTGACAAATCTTGCCTACTAAATCTAGACCCATATGGCAGTGGACCTGTTGCCTTTGGAAGTGATACAAAAGGAGGATACATTACTGGCAAGTGAAGTCTTTTGAATCTAACGAACAAAATTCTTCCAAAGCCAAGTGAAGTCTTCCGAATCTTTAAGAAAAAGTCTTCCAAAGTCTAAAGACTGATTTCTTCTAAAGATTGAGAAGACATGCTTTCTCTGACATTACTTTTGACAAAAGCTAAACCACGTTCTGCCAAAATCTTTGAAGACTTATCAACTTATACAAGTTGGTGATTATCTCCATACTTCTGTCAATTATACATTGTGGTATTTGATTCTCTAAATTTCTACTCTAGTACTTAATCCTTTTTGTAATAGATTAGGATGTGAGCTCTGGCATGTCATAGTCACTTGTCAAAAGGCCATTGGTCTTTTGACTTTACATTGATCTTTTTGTCTAGATTAGTGTTCGAGCTAGCCTTCAAAGTATGGTCGGCTGTAAGATGTATTCTCAAGTGTCTCATGTGACTAGTCCTTAGGACTAAGCCTTGTAACAATTGTAATACACTTAAGAGTAATATACATCATTCTTGAAAATCAATACTTGCTTGTTCTTGTGTTCTTACTTTTGTTCTTTCTTTTATTTCTCTGCTTTGCTATTTGATCTATTAAGTGTTATACTCTCCACCTTGTGAAACTGTTACATAACCCATAAACGGTCTTGCAATTGGTATTAGGGATTTTTAGTTTCTTGATTGTAAGATCTTACCATCTTAAATCTGTTTAGTTTTAAAAAACACTTACTTAGAATAACGATCTGATCTTGAGTCTTTGAATATTTTAAAAGCTGATTTCTAAAGACTAGAAAATGACTAAAAACATAAAATAAAAGGTTTAGAGAAAATAATTTCTACTCTTAAATATAAGCACACAAATTATATGTTAGTGCTTCTTTAAAGATTAACATTTTGTCTTTATGTGTCGTTTCGTCTTTTGTAATAGTATAGGGACTAGTCTTGTAATTAGTTAGTTCCTTTTTGTGTTCATTGGCAGTATATATAGCTTAGACTTGTGTAGGGTAGATAGACGAGAATCTGCTACTTATACACTTTGTAATTATCTTTGCTTTATATCAATAAACTCATTGAATTTTGTTGATATTGTGCTTTGCTTTGATTACTTTGCTTGGGTTTTCATTGAATTGTTAACTAATATCATCACAGATCTATACATTTGATTCTATCAAATGGTATCAGAGATGTTGGTTGAGTGCATTGAGTTTTTGTCGAACTTTGAAAACTCAAATTTCACTTGATTCTGTGATTGATTAGTAATTCAATTGAAATATTATGGTTTTCAGTTGTGTTTAATCATCATAAACATGAATTGAACCACAAGTAGCAGTCAAATTCATCAAATTTCATAGAATTAGTTGAAATTTGGTTTGAAAAGTGCTCAACTTTGTCGAACTGAAATTTGGAAGATTCACTGATTTGTTGTTGATAATCAAAGAAATTGAAGAAAGAAGATTGTTAATCGGCATTAATCCTACTTAATAGGAAGATTTCAATCCAGTTCATCAAGTTTTGATCGATTTCAGAAAAATTGAGTTCGTTACATTCATAAGAACATGATGAATGTGACGCATGAGGGTTGAGAATCACTGAAAATTGCCCAAGTGTTTAGATGTTTGACCACTATTCAGACGGTTTACAACTGTGTAGGCGGTTTTCAAGCAGACGGTTTACAACTATTGAGGAGTTTTACTACTGTTTGAGCTCAAGTAATTCTAGACGGTTCTGAACTGTTTAGACGCATCAGAACTGTTTGGACGGGTGGAACTTCCAGACGTCTGACAACTGTTCAGACGTATTGCAACTGTTCAGACGTTTCTACTTTAGGCGGTTTTGAAAATTTTTCTAAGGCAATCCCTTAGACGGTTCTTGTTCAAACTCAGAAGTTTCTCAACTGTTCAGGTGCATCTTCACTTAATACTTAGAAATTTTTAAAAAATTAAAAATTTAAAATCAGAAAATTTAAAATCAAAAAAAATATAAAGATCGTGAAATCAGAAGACTCAGAAAATAGAGTTCCTAACTGAAAAACAGAGCTGATTTCAAAAATTGATCACTTAGATTAAAACACTATTTGAATTCCATTGACACTGATCTTTGGAAATCAATTGAAAAAGGACCATACATTCCAATAACCACTGATGGGCCTGACAGGGTTTTTTATATACTAAAGATTCTCAAGAACCCTACCCTGAAGATGGTTTACAAGGAGATGATTTGAAAAGAGTCAAGAATGATATTAAAGCATACTCCTTGATGTGTAAAGGACTACCTTTGGAAGTTCTTGCAAGGCTAGATGGATATCAAACTTGATATACCATGTAGAAAGCCTTAAAGACCATATATGAAGGAGGAAAAGAGATCCAAAATCTCAAGAAACAAAAGCTGAAAAGGCAGTTAGAACTGTTTCAACATTTGTCTGGTGAAACAGTAAACCAGATGATGAACAGACTTGTTCAGCTTACTACTGAGATGTCAACAGCTGGAATCAAGCCTGATCTTGAAGATCTAAATCTTAGACTACTCAATGCTTTACCCTCCTCATGGAAACAAATAGTAACTATGCTAAAGCATACTGAGAAGTTCCCAATGGATTTAGATTTGCTTATTGCCAAGATAGAGTCTGTTGAAATTGATGAAAGCTCAAGGAACAATGATAGAGCAGCATCAATGTCACAATATCAGTTTGTTGCATCTCCTATAAACACTGTTGAAAATGCTTTCATGGCAAAGAGTGAGAAGGTTCCATAAGAAGAGGGAGACTTATTTGTTGGAGCAGGATTCTTCACTAATTCATCATTCACTAGTGTTCCTGCTTATACCTCACAGTCTCATCCTCAATCTCCTCCTAAATCTCAGAGTTCAAATGTTCAAACAGAGACTCCATCAACTAACTCTGCTAAATCTAGCAAAGTTAAAGATGTGATAAACTTCCTATTAGAGGATGACGAGTCTAAAACTGCTTTCACTGCTTTTATGGCTAGTTTTCAAGCATATCAAGGTAGCCATTTAACTCAATTAGATCTTGTTTTGCAGGATTTGTTCGAGATGGATCCTGAAGATGTTGAAGAGATGGACTTAAATTGGTAGATGGTGATGATTGCATACAGAACACAAAAACACTCTTATGTCAACAGGAAGTACAATCCCAGTGCTAACAAGACTGTTGGTTTTGACAAGTCAAAGTCAAGGTGTTTTAACTGTAATAGTTATGACATTTCTACAGAGAATGCAAAGCTCCAAGGAACAATGGAGGAAATACTCAATCAAGTTCTGGCAATCAAAGGTTTCAACAAGCTCAGAAGACTTTCCAAAAGCCTTATCAAAGTCTTCCTATACCTGAGCTTAAAGAGGAATCAAAATCATTTGAAGAGCCCAAGAAAGCTCTTGTAGTCAGCATTAAAGATGGTTATGATTGGAGTGCATATGTTGAACAGTTCACTAATTATCTAACCTCGAGTTTGTCTCTTATTACAGAAATTCAGGGGGAGGACTGGTCAGAGAATAGTGATCCAAAGGTGGAAGGTGAGAATGAAGAAGATAACTATGATTGGAGTGATAAATCTAATCCTAAGGAGGATACAGATGAAGTAGCTCTAATGGCACAATCTGATCAGCCCAAGGTTGACACTTCATCCTCAAAATCTAAAACCTCATCTCCTAAATTTCCTGAAATACCTTCTGAAGTGAGAGAAAAATTGTGCACTAAATCATGCTTCGAACATGTTGAATATTATCGAAGCTATTCATACAAAATTTGTGAAAAATTGAAACAAGAAGAGTCAATGCACAACAAATTAAAATCTGAGCATAAAACAGCAGATCAAAAGATCATCTCTCTTCAATCATCATGGAACAAAACAATAAAGGAATTAGAAACAGTGTCTAAACAATTGGAAGAGATGACCAAAAATCTTGGACAGGAGAAGATAGCACATGCTGCTACTCAAATGGATCTTGCTAAAGTGCAAAGTTCAAAATTAATAGTTGAGAAACTGGTGAGTGAGAGAAAAGATAAACAGAAAGCAGGTATAGGATTCCCTCATGAACCTATGCCTGAATTAATAACAAACACTTTACGAGAGAACTTTAATACACATGACCATTCTCCTGAGAATAAGGCTAAACTCAAAGCCTTTCAAAACAAAAACAAAAATTCTGAAGAAGAAAAAGATAATGTGAAAGTTTTTGTTGAAAATGATCAAGAAAAGATCAAAAATGGTCATCCAATCAAGATAAAATCTTATGAACCTAAACAGACAAAACAGAACACTTCTGATCAAATTCACTCTGTATTAGAAGAAGTTAAAGTTCAAAACAAAGATAAAGCTAAACTTCAGGAAGGAATATCAGAAGATTCAAACTCTGTTAATCTAAAACAAAATGTTAATGAAAAAGAATCTTCATCTGAAGATGTTCAATTTGAAAATAAATCAAGTTCATCAAAAGCAAAGAATCAGAGAAGAAGAAAGAAATCATCAAAAACCAAAACTGAACCAAACAAAAGTTCAAAAATCTGAGTAATCCAACAATCAGATAACTAAACTCAAACCGATAAAATTTGTGTCAGCTGGTTTGTTAAACATGAACTCTCTTCATCAAAACAAAATAAGTCCTATGAAGAAATCTCACTCTGATCTGAAAATGGGTTTAGATTCTAAGACTTCCACTGTTACAAAAAGATTTGTTCCTAAGGAATTAAAGAAGGAGGTTCATGATATAAATATGAAAAATAATTTGTCACAAAAGCCAAAATTGACAAATCAGAAACAACAATTTAACTTTTTGACGCCAAAATTTAAAAATGAATCAAATATAGCGTCAACTTCAAATGTTAACAAGCAGTTGTTTAGATCTTCACAAAGGTACTGTGAAATATGTGATATGAAAAATCACAATACTGCTGAGTGCTATTTCAACAAGTACTGTCACATATGTGACTGAGAAATCATTCTACAGCAGATTGTTATTTTAACAGATACTACACTTATTATGATCAGAAAACTCATAATACTGAAAATTGTTATTTTAAAAAGAGCTCACCAGAGGATTTGCCAATTCAAACATGAGCAAAGGTTATGTTAATCCTCAGTATATATGAAATCAAACTGATGGATTTCAACAATTAACTAACCAACCCTCTTTAGGTCTGAGATCTTTTCAAAAGAACAATTTTGTGAGGCCTAAACAAACTGTGCAAGAACAATTCATACCAAGATCAGTGAGAATAACTAATAAAAATGTTGGTCCTCAATACTCTTCAAAAATTGATCACTTAAGTGGTATGAATGTTCACAAAAATAATCGTAACAATTTTCATAACAAGATTGGTAAATTCATCAAGAATAAACCTCATTTAAATAATCTTCATTTTAAACAATTTACCATATTTGACAAATATGGAAAACCCAAGACCATCTCGGCTTGGGTAGATATCTCAATTTAGTTTTCTTGTTGTGCAGGTTCGCCTGAGAAGACCTCTCAATACATGATATGTGGATAGCGGGTGTAGCCGGCACATGACAGGCAATCCTGCCTTGTTACAAGATTTTAAGTTAGAGGATGGAACGCACGTTGCCTTTGGTGGTGATGTTGGTGGCAAAATAACAGGAGAGGGAACAGTGTCAAATGGGATAATAAGCTCCAACAAAGTCAACTTCTGTTCACAGTTGAACTTTAATCTTTTAAGTGTATCCCAAATATGTGATAAATCATACTCTGTTCTATTTGATGATTCTTTCTGTTATGTGTTAAAGCCAGGTTTTTAGATAAGCAAAGATTGGGTAATTGTTAAAGCTGAAAGGGATAGAGATGTATACTAGCAGGATATGTCTCAAGTTGATCCTTCAACAGAAACAACTTGCCTAATTGCAAAAGCATCAAATGATGAAAGCCAGCTTTGGCATAGACGTCTCGGACATTCCAACTTCAAGAACATGACAAGCTTGTAGCAGGAAATCATTTCATTGGACTTCCATCCAAGAAGTTTGCAACGACTGATCACTGCTCAGCATGTTTGAAGGAAAAAACACACGGAGCGTCTTATAAGACCAAGCTCATAAACTCAAATTCCAAACCTCTACAGATGTTGCACATGGACCTATTTGGACCAACAAACATCAAGAGTATTGGAAGAAAATCATATTGTCTAGTTATCATTGATGACTATACAAGATTTTTATGGGTTTTCTTTTTACATGCTAAATCTAAAACGGCTTAATTACTAAAAGAATTTATCATTAAAGTTGAAAATCAACTAGAACACAAAGTAAAAATAATAAAAAGTGATAATGGAACGGAATTAAAAAATGCTAACATTGAAATGTTTTGTGTAGAGAAAGGGATAGCTCATCAGTTCAGTGCTCCCAGAACTCCTCAACAAAATGGAGTTGCTGAAAGGAAAATAGAACACTGATTGAAGCTGCTCGTTCTATGTTAGCCGATGCAAAGATTCCTATCACTTTCTGGGATGAAGCTATATCAACTGTGTGTTTCGTTAGAATAGAAAATTGTGAAAGATAAAATGAAAACTCCTTATGAGTTAATGTTTGGCAGGAAACCAAATATAAATTTTCTAAAATCATTTGGTTGTCCGGTTATGATTCTTAATTCAAGTGATCAGTTAGGAAAATTTGAAGCAAAATCTGATAATGAATTTTTCGTTGAATACTCATCTATTTCAAAAGCCTATTGAGTTTATAACTCTAGGACAATATAATTTGAAACATTCAACGTTAAATTTTTGGAAAATTCCTTTCCATCAGTTTCAAATGGTCCTGCTTGGTTGTTTGATTTAGATTCATTGTCAAACTATCTTCAATCTAACTTGTTTATTCAATCGAACTTTCTTGATTCTACAGGTAAGAAGAGCTCTAGAGGAGATCTTGGATCTTTCAGTGAAGATTTGGATTCCGACGACCCAGATGATTCAAGCCTAGATTACCCATTCTTCTCATTTGTCAAAGATTCAACAATAAGATTCAATGACAATGATCAAGCTAATCAAGCTTCAGATCATTCAGTTTCATATGATCAAGAGGGATCACAACCAATTCCTAATGATGGTAATGAGTTTGTGCAACCTGAGTCAGGATCATCATCCATCTCTTGTGATGCAGTTGATACTGGTAATTTTGATTACGTTATCAACTCACCGACTCAAGTTCCAAACTTCAATCCACATTCTTCAAACCTGCTGCATCAGCTCTCCAACCTGAATCAAATAAATCTGGATGTTAATGTTCAAGTTGATGAGATTCCAACATCTCGTATTCACAAGAACCATCCAACATCACAGATTATTGGTCCATTGAATAAGAGAACAATAAGTAGTAAATTAGAACAAGCAAACTTGTGCTTATACTCTTGTTTTCTTTCTCAAATTGTTCCTAAAAATGTTACCGAAGCGTTAAAGGAGAATGGTTGGATTGAAGCAATGCAAGAAGAATTACTTCAATTTCGCAAACAAAGAAGTGTGGAATTTGGTGGAATTACCCGAAGGAGAAAATGCCATAGGCACTAAATGGTTGTTTAGAAATAAAACTGATGATCAGGGATAGTTATAAGAAATAAGGCCAGACTAGTTGCACAAGGATACACACAGGAAGAAGGAATTGACTATGATGAAGTATTTGCTCTAGTTGCATGACTCAAATCCATTCATGTTTTCCTGGCTTATGCATTGTTCATGCAATTCAAGGTGTATCAAATGGATGTCAAAGGTGCATTCTTGTACGGTCCAATCACTGATGATGTGTATGTGAAGCAACCTCTGGGCTTTGAGGATGCAGAATTTCCACATCGAGTGTACAAGCTTAGCAAAGCTTTGTATGGACTTCATCAGGCACCTAGAATCTGGTACGAGACATTATCACAACACTTGATCCAACATGGATACACAAGAGGGAAAATCAATCAAACTTTATTCATAAAGAAGGATAATGATGATCTCTTATGTGTGCAAGTGTATGTTGATGATATCATATTTGGTTCTACTAGTCCAAAACTATGCAATGAATTTGAAGAAATTATGAAGTCTCGTTTCTAGATGAATTCTATGGGAGAAATCAATTTCTTCCTTGGATTGCAAGTTCAACAATCAGCAGATGGTATATTCATAAATCAAGAGATGTTTGTTGACAAACTCTTAAAGAAATTCAAACTGCATGATTGTCAGTCCATAAGAACTCCAGCTGACATAAACACCAAGATTGAGCCTGATGCTAAAGGAAAATCAGTAGACCAAACTCTATATAGATCTATGATTGGTCCTTTGATGTATCTTACCGCATCAAGACCAGACATAATGTATGTTGTTTGTGTCTGTGCTAGGTATCAATCAGATCCGAAAGAATCTCACTTAATTGTTGTCAAGAGGATATTCAGGTATCTCAAAGGCAAACTAGCTTTAGGGCTTTGGTATTCTTACGAGGGTAACTTTGAGTTACATGGATATACAGATAGTGATTATGGTGGATGCTGCCAAGATAGAATATCTATAATAGGTGGTTGTCAGTTTCTTTGTCCCTGATTAGTCTCATGGCAATGTAAGAAACAAACAAATATCTCTGTTTCAACTGCAGAAGCTGAGTACATAGCTGCATCAGCAGGATGTTCTCAAATCCTTTGGTTGCAAAACCAACTGCTGGATTACGGGTTCAATTTTCTTAAAACACCCATTTATATTGATAACACTGATGCTATGTTCATTACAGCTAATCCAGTTCAACATTCTAAAACAAAACATATCAAAATTTGATATCATTTTCTCAGAGATAACTCTGAAAAAGGTTTAATCATTTTGATTCAAATTGCAACTAAAAAACAGTTGGCAGATCTATTTACTAAAGCTTTCCTACCAAGAAGGTTTGAGTACTTAGTGGAGTCAATTGGCCTTATTAACCATGTGTAAACCTAGTTTCTAGGTTCTTAATTTAGTTCTTTGAATCCTAACATGATCAGAACCTCCCTAAACCAAAAGGTCTTCATAAGTGAACCTTTCAAAGTTAATTGCATGATTGTCTTTTGTGTGTGTGTGTTTTCTTTTATAGAAAAACAAAATACAAAAGTAGAAAACTCAAAAATCAAAGATAAAACAACATAAAACAAAAACTCCAAAAATAGAGTCCTACTTTATTTGTCATTAAATTTTTAGGAATGAATCTGTTTTTGCAACATGTGAGAAATGATAGTACATTAGTGAGATCAGTTGCATACTTCACTCGCTAATAAAGTCTGACATTATCCAGATATGATGTGTAGACAGTATCATTCTAGTAAACCGAAAAAGTGAAATTCTTGTGATTAAACTAAATCTCTATGCTTATATGTGTGACAACCGGTCCTAAGGTCACTATTCTAAACCCTAATTTATTTGGATCATATCCCATCTTATGTGTGCTAATAATGGAAACAATTTAATTATATCAATAATAATAGAATGAACAATTGTTATTTGATCCATTTTTATGATTCTATGTGATTTATGTGAATTTAGTCATTTTAAGTCTTGCCTTTTTAGAAAATTTGTGCCCGGGAATATTGATTAGTCACCCTAGCTAGAACACAAAGCCTTAATTGAAATAATTTAAAAGTATGCATACATACACACACTTGGAAATTTCGGATCATGCATGAATGATCATACACATGACATCAACTAACATCATCTACTAACTAATAATTTTATAGTACATTTCAAATTAATACCACCTAATACACATTTAACTATATAAAAATTTAAAAGAAAACCCACACTACTAGACAATTTCAGCCGCCCCTTGAACCCCCAATCACCACTCTTGCTTGCCACCACACTCCACCCCTCCTAACATCCATACACTACACATGCAACCTCCACTTTTGCCAGACCACTCACTCCTCTCATTCTCTCCATTCTCTCTCGAATCCATCAGCTGAAACCCATCTCTCCCTCTCCGAATTCTCTCCATTTCAACCTCATTTCCAGCTCCAAAATCGCGACCTACAACAACAACATCGGCCAACACCAAAACCGCAAGAAGGTGCCTTTTAGTGATGTTTTGAAGCTTGAAAATTGCAAGACTTGAGGTTCTAGCTTTTTTTCTAGGTTCTAAAGTCAAGTCCAAGGAGATTTCAACCATCCATGACCATCCACACCTTCTAAACCGTGAGATACATCAAGTGTAAGCTCACTATGTTCGGTTTTGGTCATTTCTCAAGTTTGACTTCATAGTTCACCTAAAAACCCTATTTTTCTTGTTATAGCAGAAAATTCTCACTACTACCTTGTTCTTGGAGAGATTTCCACGTTCTTGAAGGTATCCTACAAGTATAACATGTCGATCTATAGGTGTAACAAGAGTTACACCTAGAAAACCCTCTTTTTGGGTGATTCTCACCACCCAACTTGTGCATCTTGTAACCTTCGAGAACCAACCTTGTAACCTGCTTTCTAATGACTCATTAAACTCCTAATAATCTTCTTTGAATGTTAAAAATGGTTGTACACCCTATGTGGAAGGTGTTAACATAAGAACACCATGAAAAACCACTCTTTCTACAAGTTACAACACACCTTAAACACTTTCTTGAAAACCCTCTTAAACAAGGGTTATAACCTGCTCAAAAATGAGTTTTAGACACCCCAAAAACCTGATTTTTAAGTTAGATGAAGTTTTGGTAAAGAATAAACTTAAGTTACAATGATTTACACAAGTGTAATGGTCGGTTATGGCATTTTCTATGTATTGAAGGCTATGGATGTGTAGAATGACTAGGCCATGATTTGGGACTGTTATTTCAGTAGTTTTTGATGGATATTAGGAGTGTTAATATTTTTTAATCTCTGGAACAAAGGAAATGTTGTGTTTAGACCCATTTTGGTCACTTTCGGGACCCGAAAACATGCTAAAATTACTTAAAAACAAGAAAAACTTGGGATATAAACTTTTTAAAGAGAATTCCAGGTTCATTAAGGATTAATAAAGTGTTCTGGAGTTAATGGGAATTTTTAGTGGTCAAAAGATAATTTAAATGGAATTTTAAGTGAAAACGGGTGCTAACCGAGAGACGTATTTAGGAAAATCTAAGAAAAATGGATATAAGGTGAGAAATTATAAAAATAATGGCATTCCAGTAGGATAAATAATAAAATAACTTATAAAGTGGAAAGGTTGGTCAAACAAGCTTTTAAAATGGTCAAACCCGGTTAAAAACGCGTTTTAACGGTTTAAACGTAAAAACGAGTCTTCCCACTACTAGAGGTAAATTTTGTGATTTAAAAGTGTTTGAAACTTATAAAAATGACTTTAAAAAGTTAGCTACTGTTCCTAGACTCAAACACATGAAAACTAATAGGTAACCATCTTAAACCCTTCGGTTTTACCGTAACCGGCAACGTTAAATGCGTAAATTATAAACCGAGCCCATAAACTGAAAATTTAGTATAAGTTCTTAAAATAAAGTTATATTAAGTTCTTGAAACTGATTTTTGGTTATAAAGGTCATCTAATACAAGAAACCAAACTTAAGGGTAGAAACTGTCAATTTGGAAACTTCAGGGGCTAAACTGTAAAACTTTGTTGAACTTCATAATCGACTCCAATAAGCACTTTAGTCACCTTATTAGCATATTTATCATATATTCTGGACTTAGTAATGTAGAAACCCTTAATTGTATGAGAAACCTTGACTTTCCATAAAAGGAAACTTTTATACAAACCCTAATCGAATCCAAGTCGAATCCGACCAACTAAGGATTAGACACTCTTGATGCACCTTAAATAGGTTTAGAGCAGTAGCTAATCACTTAATATATTCATGTTAGGGTGCTAGACTTGAGATATTCCCGGCACACGAAGGATTTCTTTGCTTAACGTCTAAGGTGAGTTCTAGTGATCCCTTTTTACTTACTGTTTTGGGATGGAACATGCTCTTTTGTTTATGAACTATGATTGTGCTTTATTTGATGCTTGTATGTGGGACTTTTGGATACCTGCTGATACTTATATCATGATCATTAATTCTTTTGTGAACCGCTTGTTTTATGTGGATAAATCTATTTGGGGAATCCCCCACGCACAGTGGCTCCCGCTACAGGGAGGTACCCCACTGAGATCCTGAGGGGTCGTTTGTGGCATGTAATAGGTTTTGAATAAGAAACTATGGTGAGCCATCCTGGCAGGAATGGTTCACTGTTCTGAGGCTTGGTTCTTTCCTTCGGGAATATCCGGTTAAACACAAGTTTAGAAGAGGCCAACCGGGGACCAAGTGAAGGGTTGATTGTGATACCCCACGATGACTGATACTAAAAATGATGTTTTTAAAATCAAATGAGATTTTCATAAACTTTCACACTTGATTCTAAAACCTTTACTGCGGACTTTAAGAGTTCCTTTTATTGTTTTGAAACTTTAAGCACTTGAATTCACCAACTTTTTAGTTGACACAATTTTCTTTTGAGCATGTTTCAGGTAACCCGTGAAGACTCTTAGCTGTATGGAAGACTTAGACTCAACCCCGAGACCATGGCATTAGTTGTGTGACCAAATTTATGACTTGAACAATTTGATACAATGACTATTTAATTTATGTTGAAACATGTAAACATTTGGGGCTAGATCTGTTTCCAGCCCGGTGTCTTTTAAAAATTTGAATTGCCATGTGATGTTCTCTCCCTTTGAGCTCTTATATTGGTTTGTTTCCGCTGCCATGTATGTTGTTGCAATCTGTGACATCCCACCCTACCTGGGCCCGGGGGTGTGACAGATTGGTATCAGAGCCAAAGGTTGTAGAGAAGTCGGGAATACCATAGTAGACCCTAGGCTACAACCCTGATACCCTAGGACTGTCCTTGTGGAAAGTGTTGGAATGATGGGTTGGGTAAATTGATGATTACACTTGATCAACGTAATCATGAATTTACCGGACGCGTAATTTCCATCACGGACCTCTGTTATGTTTGGACCTTTCTGTTTAGTGCTGATAACTTTGAAATTTATTGTGACTGGATATTTGAAATTGATTTTTAAAGATGAACTGTTTTGCCTGATATTATTTTGAGAAACAATTGATTCTAATATCATTGATGAGGAATACATAGAGATTCCTGATACTAATGCCATCAGTAGTACTATGAGTATATTATTATTAGTAAGATTATCATGAGCTATGAGAAACCAAATTACTCATGATGTCTTTTTACAGGAAACAACTATGGCTGACAAAGGAAAAGCGCCTGCCTACCCTACTGAGAGCAGTGCACCAACGGGAGACACCAAGAAGGCAAAACCGTGCACGGAGTATAAGGAATACCTTAGGAGGTGTGGACACCCGGTTGGATCTCCGTCACGTCAGAGGACACTGAAGCTTCTGAGGACTCTTCTTCGACGACACCTTCCAGGAGCCGGACGCTCTCCCACTCGCCGCATGTTGCCTCCATCCCACTCACCTATCCCTCCTATTGGGAATAGGGGAGCACGCACCGTCACTCGTCCACGAAAGAGTGCTAGACCTGGACCTTCGGTCTCATTTAGGATGCCTCCTCCTCCTCCACCACCGGTTAGAACTCCTATACCCGCATCGCCGCCGTTCGAGCCACACCGATGCCACCCACAGGAGGAGCCCTGGATGCCTCCGAGGCACAGCATGTACGATGGCCCCAGCGTACTGGCAGGGGATAGGTATTCACAATCCAGCCGCCGGGCTAGTGACATAGGACCCACTGATGCAGCACTAGAGGAGCTCCTGAAGACCGTCCGTCGCCACGAGCTGACTCTTCAGCACGTAACCCGGACCTCCCAGTCTACTCAATTCCAAGCTATGATGGCGTCACACGGGGTGCAGAGGTTGGAGCAGGAACAGAGGAAGAAGAGCTCTGGATGGATGGGATGGCTGAAAAAGAAGTGGATGTCAAGGCGACATGTGGAAGGGGGGAGAAATATCTGTCTTTGAGCAGTTGAAGGAAACAAACTTATCATTATCTGACATTATTATTATTATTATTATTATTATTATTATTATTATTATTATTATAGGGGTGATGGCACCTTCCACTTTGTAAGAGCTAGACTCTGATACTATGAACTTTGTCTTGTTTTGAACTGATTTCTATGATACCATGCTGTTGAAACATTTATGATTATCTGTCATGTGTTGTGTATTCATGGTGTTGGGCCATGCCATTCTTTATGACTGTTTAAACTGTTTAAATTGGTAATCTGTGGAAAAATTGGTAAGTTGTGTATAATTATACACCGTATTCTCTCCTCATATAGAGGGAGCCTTGTAGGGAATTGATGCATAGACTGTTTGAAACAAATTATGAGATGCTAAACGACTTTATCTGTAGTACTAGCAAAATGCCTACCAGAAGAGGAACACGCATCGGAAGGCAAGGAGCATACCGAGGTCATCATGAAGGAACAAGGCGAACCAGAAACCAACCTCCTACTCCTCCAAGGACTCCCATAGGGGAGAATGCTAACTCAGGAATGAAGAGAGGATGGCAAATCTCGTGGCACAGCAAATTGCGCACGCTATACCAACCATCATTGCTCAGATCAATGCTGACCGAAACGTCACCGGAGGTGGTACTGGGAATGAAAACAACGAGGAATCTGAAGCTATCAGGAAGGGGTGCTCCTACAAAACATTCATGGCTTGCAAGCCAAAGGACTTCCATGGCACCGAGGGTGCAATTGAAACATATAGGTGGCTGGACGAAATCGAAGCTGTGTTAGACATCAGTGAATGCAAGTTGGAACACATGGTGAGGTTTGCTTCTCAATCTCTCAAGGGACCAGCACTTGAATGGTGGAAAACCATTATTCAGCCTCGAGGCCGGGATGCCATTGGCAGAATGAACTGGCCTGAGTTCAGGGAACTAATCACCAACAAGTACTGCCTGATCAACCAGCTAGAAAAATGGAGGCTAGATTTCTGAATTTGGGGATGAGGGCCCGAACTACACAGAATACATCAACCAGTTCCTTGCATTGTCCCGACTGGTACCACACTTGGTGATGCCAGAATCCAAGGGCATGGCCCGCTTCATCTGGGGGTTACACCCAAGGGTGAGGGGCATGGTTCGGTCATCCAGGCCTACAACCATACAGGCTGCGGTCGACTTTACAAGTAGTCTGACCGACGACCTAGTTAGGGCTGGGTGGACTGAACATGGGAAAACGGAGGATAAGAAGAAGACTGGGGAAGAGAAAAGGAAGTGGTTTGATACTAGGAAGGTGGTCGGCAGCAGTAGCGGTTCAAGCAAGAGACCTAGAGAAGAAGTGAGACGAAGTGACCATGGTGGAAAGGCAAGGAGGTTGTATCTAGGCACAAGCCTCTTCTGCGACAAATGCAAGCTTCATCACCAAGGGGAGTGCAATCCCATGCCTTGTTATCGATGCAAGAAACCTGGTCACCTGATTAAAGACTGTACCTACGAGCCTGGAAAACAATGCTATGAGTGCGGAGATCCAGGGCATATGAGGAACAAATGCCCCAAGCTAGCAAGAAACAAGGACACACGACCCAACAAGCCCAAGGGAAGAGCTTTTGTGATGGACCCAGCTGGAGCCCGAATGGAACCTGATGTGGTTAATGGTACGTTTCTTGTAAACGATCATCCTGCTATCGTTTTGTTTGATACTGGAGCGACTGCTAGTTTTATCTCTTGTGCTTTTAGATCCTTGATTGACCTAGCTACGTGTACCTTAGCCGATACGTTTACCGTGGAATTAGCTGATGGCAACATTTTAGAAATTAATGAAATCATAAAGGATTGTTCAATGAATCTGAATGGAATACATTTAAAATAGATCTGATGCCCATTAAGTTAGGACGATTTGATGTGGTTGTTGGCATGGACTGGTTAGCAAAGAACAGAATCGAAATCGTTTGGGATGAACGCCTACTCAAGATACCGTTAAACGACAAGGAAGAGTTAGTAGTGCAAGGAGAAAGGAGTAACACTTTACGCCCCATGATATCCCATCTAAAAGCTACCAAGAGCTTAAGGAAGGGATGCTCAGCTTTCATCATCTACGTGATGAAAACCAAAGAGGAGAAGAAGATTGCGGATATCCCAGTAGTTTCCGAATACCCTGAGGTGTTTCCGGAAGACCTACCGGACTTCCCCCGAATCGACAAGTTGAGTTCCAAATAGATTTGCTGCCTGGCGCTGCACCGGTAGCCAAAGCGCCATATCGACTCGCCCCTCCTGAGATGAAGGAACTGATGACGCAAATCCAAGAACTATTGGACAAAGGATTCATACTTCCGAGTGTCTCTCCATGGGGTGCCCCGGTTTTATTTGTGAAAAAGAAGGATTGAACCTTACGCATGTGCATTGACTGCCGGGAGTTAAATAAGTTGACCATAAAGAACCGTTACCCACTTCCGAGGATAGACGACTTATTCGATCAACTTCAAGGACCAAGCTACTTTTCCAAGATAGATTTAAGATCCGTTACCACCAACTGAAGATAAGGGAAGAAGACATACCCAAGACGGCTTTCCGAACTAGGTATGGGCACTATAAGTGCTTAGTCATGCCCTTCGGGCTGACCAATGCACCAGCAGCATTCATGGATCTCATGAACCGTGTATGCCTCCCATATCTCGACAAGTTTGTGATCGTGTTCATCGACGACATTCTGATCTACTCCAGTAATAAGGAAGAGCACGAGAAACATCTCAGACTAATTCTTGAGTTACTCAAGAATGAGCAACTATATGCCAAATTTTCAAAATGTGAATTTTGGATGCGAGAGATCCAATTTTTAGGGCATGTAGTGAATGAGAATGGAATTCAAGTTGACCCTTCCAAGATTGAGGCTATAAAGAATTGGAAGATTCCTGAAACTCCCACTGAGATTAGGCAATTCCTAGGATTGGCCGGATACTACCGACGATTCATAAAGGACTTCTCACGCATTGTGCAACTCTTGACCGCACTGACTAAGAAGAGCAAAACCTTTGTGTGGGAACCAGAGCAAGATGAAGCCTTTGAGACGCTCAAGGAAAAGTTATGCAGTGCACCCGTTCTAGCCCTCCCGGAAGGAGTCGAAGACTTTGTAGTCTATTGTGACGCCTCGCGTCAGGGGTTAGGATGTATGCTAATGCAACGCAACAAGGTCATTGCCTATGCATCTAGACTGCTAAACGATCATGAGAAGAACTATACTACGCACGATCTGGAATTAGGTGCCGTGGTGTTTGCTCTCAAAATGTGGAGGCACTACCTCTATGGCACGAAGTGCGTTATTTACACTGACCATCGAAGTTTGCAACACATTCTGACCAGAAGATGCTAAACATGCGCCAGAGAAGATGGGTTGAGTTGTTAAATGACTATGAGTGTGAAATCCGTTATCATCCCGGTAAGGCCAACGTGGTGGCAGATGCTTTGAGCAAAAGGAGAGAGAAAAACCACTTCGTGTACGAGCTTTAAGGATAAGTGTGTACACTGACCTAATTGCAAGGCTAAAAGAAGCTCAAGGTGAAGCGTTATAGAGGAAAATTTAGCGGGAGAAGGATTAACTGGAATGGAAAAGCGATTCGAACAGAAATGATGGTACATATAAGTGCGAAGGGAGAACTTGGGTGCCAAAGCATGGGGGAATTTGAGAGGTAATTCTCGATGAAGCTCACAAATCTAGGTATTCAGTTCACCCTAGAAGTGATAAAATGTACCAGGATTTGAAGGCACTTTTCTGGTGGCCTGGAATCAAGAAATCAATCGCTGTTTATGTCGGAAAATGTCTAACTTGTGCCATGGTAAAAGCTGAAAACCAAAAACATCAGGGACGTTACAGCAGCCAGAAATCCCAGAATGGAAATAGGATAACGTCACGATGGATTTTGTTACCAAGTTACCCAGAACGTCTAGGAGTCATGATGCTATTTGGGTAATAGTGGATAGGCTAACCAAATCAGCTCACTTCTTACCAATTCGGGAAGACTATGACATGTCAAGACTGGCTCAACTGTATATCAATGAAATAGTGGCTAGGCATGGTGTGCCACTATCCATAATCTTGGACCGTGATAGTCGTTTCACTTCGCGTTTCTGGAAATCACTCCAACGAGCATTAGGAACCCGGCTGGACTTAAGTACGGCGTACCACCTGCAAACTGACGGTCAAAGCGAAAGGACTATTCAAACTTTAGAAGATATGCTGAGAGCTAACGTGATTGATTTTGGTGGGAACTGGGATAACCATCTTCCATTGGTGGAGTTCTCCTATAATAACAGTTACCATGCAAGTATCAATGCTGCTCCGTATGAGGCTCTCTATGGTAGGAAATGTCGGTCACCCTTGAGTTGGAATGAAATTGGTGATAGCCAAGTGTTGGGACCCGACATCGTATTGGAGACCACTGATAAGATTTTCAAAATCAAGGAACGACTATGGGCAGCAAGGGACCGTCAAAAGAAGTACGCTGATAGAAGATGAAACCATTAGAGTTTCAGATAGGTGATAGAGTAATGTTGAAGGTAGCACCATGGAAGGGAACCGTGAGATTCGGAAAAAGAGGCAAGTTAAGCCCAAGATACATTGGACCATTTGAATACATGCAAGAATTGGTCCTGTGGCTTACAAGTTGAAACTACCTCAGAAATTGAGTTATATACACGACACCTTCCATGTGTCAAACTTGAAGAAATGCCTGGTAGACAAAACCTTGGAGCTACCGTTGAAGGAGACAAGAATCAATGATAAGCTGAACTTCGTGAAAGAGCCCATAGAGATCACGGACCGCTTGGTTAAGCAATTCAACGAAGCCGCATACCCAAGGTTAAGATTAGATGGAACTCGAGACGAGGTCCGGAATTCACTTGGGAACGTGAAGACGAGATGAGGAAGAATTACCCACATCTCTTTAAACCCACCCGTACCAATTCTAAGCAAAGTTAAATTTCGGGACGAAATTTCCTAAACGGTGGGAGAATGTGACAACCGGTCCCAAGGTCACTATTCTAAACCCTAATTTATTTGCATCATATCCCATCTTATGTGTGCTAATAATGGAAACAATTTAATTATATCAATAATGTTAGAATCACCAATTGTTATTTGATCCATTTTTATGATTCTATGTGATTTATGTGAATTTAGTCATTTTAAGTCTTGCCTTTTTAGAAAATTTGTGCCCGGGAATATTGATTAGTCACCCTAGCTAGAACACAAAGCCTTAATTGAAACAATTTAAAAGTATGCATACATACACACACTTGGAAATTTCAGATCATGCATGAATGATCATACACATGACATCAACTAACATCATCTACTAACTAATAATTTTATAGTACATTTCAAATTAATACCACCCAATACACATTTAATTATATTAAAATTTAAAAGAAAACCCACACTACTAGACAATTTTGGCCGCCCCTTGAACCCCCAATCACCACTCTTGCTTGCCACCACACTCCACCCCCCCTAACATCCATACACTACACATGCAACCTCCACTTTTGCAAGACCACTCACTCCTCTCATTCTCTCCACTCTCTCTCGAATCCATCAGCTGAAACCCATCTCTCCCTCCCAAAATTCTCTCCATTTCAGCCTCATTTCCAGCTCCAAAATCGCGACCTACAACAACAACATCGGCCAACACCAAAACCGC
The DNA here is from genome assembly GCA_024085815.1 of Flaveria linearis. Classification (NCBI taxonomy): domain Eukaryota; kingdom Viridiplantae; phylum Streptophyta; class Magnoliopsida; order Asterales; family Asteraceae; genus Flaveria; species Flaveria linearis. The sequence goes on from JABSNV010001140.1 coordinate 54,313, forward strand.
AAGAAGGTGCCTTTTGGTGATGTTTTGAATCTTGAAACTTGCAAGACTTGAGGTTCCAGCTTTTGTTCGAGGTTCTACAGTCAATTCCAAGGAGATTTCAACCATCCACGACCATCCACACCTTCTAAACCGTGAGATACATCAAGTGTAAGCTCACTATGTTCGGTTTTGGTCATTTCTCAAGTTTGACTTCATTGTTCACCTAAAAACCCTATTTTTCTTGTTGTAGCAGAAACTTCTCACTACTACCTTGTTCTTGTAGAGCTTTCCACGTTCTTGAAGGTATCCTACAAGTATAACATGTCGATCTATAGGTGTAACAAGAGTTACACCTAGAAAACCCTCTTTTTGGGTGATTCTCACCACCCAACTTGTGCATCTTGTAACCTTCGAGAACAACCTTGTAACCTGCTTTCTAATGACTTATTAAACTCTAATAATCTTCTTTGAATGTTAAAAATGGTTGTACACCCTAAATGGAAGGTGTTAACACAAGAACACCATGAAAAACCACTCTTTCTACAAGTTACAACACACCTTAAACACTTTCTTGAAAACCCTCTTAAACAAGGGTTATAACCTGCTCAAAAATGAGTTTTAGACACCCCAAAAACCTGATTTTTAAGTTAGATGAAGTTTTGGTAAAGAATAAACTTAAGTTACAATGATTTACACAAGTGTAATGGTCGGTTATGGCATTTTCTATGTATTGAAGGCTATGGATGTGTAGAATGACTAGGCCATGATTTGGGACTGTTATTTCAGTAGTTTTTGATGGATATTAGGAGTGTTAATATTTTTTAATCTCTGGAACAAAGGACATGTTGTGTTTAGACCCATTTGGTCACTTTCGGGACCCGAAAACATGCTAAAATTACTTAAAAACAAGAAAACTTGGATATAAACTTTTTAAAGAGAATTCCAGGTTCATTAAGGATTAATAAAGTGTTCTGGAGTTAATGGGAATTTTTAGTGGTCAAAAGATAATTAAATGGAATTTTAAGTGAAAACGGGTGCTAACCGAGAGACGTTTTTAGGAAAATCTAAGAAAAATGGAGATAAGGTGAGAAATTATAAAAATAATGGCATTACAGTAGGATAAATAATAAATAACTTATAAAGTGGAAAGGTTGGTCAAACAAGCTTTTAAAATGGTCATACCCGGTTAAAAACGCGTTTTAACGGTATAAACGTAAAAACGAGTCTTCCCACTACTAGAGGTAAATTTTGTGATTTAAAAGGGTTTTAAACTTATAAAAATGACTTTAAAATTTAGCTACTGGACCAAGACTCAAACACCTGAAAATCATAGGTAACCATCTTAAACCCTTCGGTTTTACCGTAACCGGCAACGTTAAACGCGTAAATTATAAACCGAGCCCATAAACTGAAAATTTAGTATAAGTTCATAAAATAAAGTTATATTAAGTTGTTGAAACTGATTTTTGGTTATAAGGTCATCTAATACAAGAAACCAAACTTAAGGGTAGAAACTGCAATTTGGAAACTTCAGGGGCTAAACTGTAAAAACTTTGTTAAACTTCATAATCGACTCCAATAAGCACTTAGTCACCATATTAGCATATTTATCATATATTCTGGACTTAGTAATGTAGAAACCCTTAATTGTATGAGAAACCTTGACTTTCCATAAAAGGAAACTTTTATACAAACCCTAATCGAATCCAAGTCGAATCCGACCATCTAAGGCTTAGACACTCTTGATGCACCTTAAATAGGTTTAGAGAGTATCTATTCACTTAATATATTCATGTTAGGGTGCTATTCTTGAGATATTCCCGGCACACGAAGGATTTCTTTGCTTAACGTCTAAGGTGAGTTCTAGTGATCCCTTTTTACTTACTGTTTTTGGGATGGAACATGCTCTTTTGTTTATGAACTATGATTGTGCTTTATTTGATGCTTGTATGTGGGACTTTTGGATACCTTCTGATACTTATATCATGATCATTAATTCTTTTGTGAACCGCTTGTTTTATGTGGATAGATCTATTTGGGGAATCCCCCATGCACAGTGGCTCCCGCTACAGGGAGGTACCCCACTGAGATCCTGAGGGGTCGTTTGTGGCATGTAATAGGTTTTGAATAAGAAACTATGCTGAGCCATCCTGGTAGGAATGGTTCCCTGTTCTGAGGCTTGGTTCTTTCCTTCGGGAATATCCGGTTAAACACAAGTTTAGAAGAGGCCAAAGGGACCAAGTGAAGGGTTGATTGTGATACCCCACGATGACTGATACTAAAAATGATGTTTTTAAAATAAACGAGATTTTCATAAACTTTCACACTTGATTCTAAAACCTTTACTGTGGACTTTAAGAGTTCCTTTTATTGTTTTGAAACTTTAAGGTCTTGAATTCTCCAACTTTTTAGTTGACACAATTTTTTTTGAGCATGTTTCAGGTAACCCGTGAAGACTTTAGCTGTATGGAAGACTTAGTCTCAACCCCGAGACCATGGCATTAGTTGTGTGACCAAATTTATGACTTGAACAATTTGATACAATGACTATTAATGTATGTTGAAACATGTAAACATTTGGGGCTGGATCTGTTTCCAGCCGGTGTCTTTTAAAAATTTGAAATGCATGTGAAGTTCTCTCCCTTGAGCTTAATATTGGTTTGTTTCTGCTGCCATGTATGGTGTTGCTAATCTGTGAAGTCCCACTACCTGGGGCCGGGGGTGTGACACTATGTTATTCATCTAAGTATTTTTGAGTTGTATTAGCTTATCAGATTTATTGCTTGTTAAGTCACAGCACTCACACCTGACGGTATGTGACTAATCATGAGATCTGTACAAGCATCATTTCACTTCTCTGTTATGAGTCATCATAGACCTGAAGTGCTGAGATATCCTCTGTTGTAGTCACTACAGACTTGGATTTCTCTTCGATGCACAAAGATGCCAATGTGCACAACCCATTCAAATGGATGGTTAGAGTTGATCAAATGGTTATCCATGATCCTTCTCTATTACATTAAGTAACATGAGCTCTGGTTATGCATATTTGCCAGGTAATAAGTTGAGAATGTGTGCTTCCGGCATGTCTTAATGATAGTTGATCTTCTGAGTCTTGTATGAGTCACATCAGTCATATCAACTCTACCCTAATCAATCCAAGAATTGAACAAGTAAGTAAGCTGATATTTTTTGTCACAAACACTCATTTCTGTCCTTAGATTTGTGTCTCCTTTGCTGTGATATCACTGACTGGAACACACTTGATCAAGATTTATTCAT